>CM060564.1:53767733-53810233 GCA_030625065.1 Alectoris magna
GTTAATCCAGAAAGATCATTCTTTTCCTAACTCAAAAGATGGTGCGCATCAGTTTACCCACTGAAGGCTTCATACTAAAATTTTTCTTTGATGGGAAATTTACATCTTGCCACTCCATGGACTGCCATTTTGACTTTGGTATCACTGGTGATGATGCAATCCAGGAAACTCATTTTCATTCTTGTATTGATTCAGTAGGTCCTGACAAATTTGCATATGCATTTATTTTCCTGTATGAGCATTCACGGGATCCACCTGGAGCAAGCTTTTCAACATCCCAATGTTGCCACCATCATTTCCAACAAACTGAAGCTGATACTCAGCTCTGTGCAGTTCCCTGGTCGTAATCTGCCAATTCGTATGAATAAACTGATACAGACACTCTTCATTTCATGGCCATATGGAATGTAGCTTGTCTTTCATGTTGCTGTCACCACTGTTGAAACACCTACCCATTGCCTCACTGTCTCCATAAACATTCAGCAAGGGTAGATAAATGTCAGTGGGTGCCATTTTTCCCACATGGAGGAATTCAATTCCACACCTTTGCTTCATTCACACTTCCACGTCAGATGTCACTCTGTCACATGGCAACAAAATGTCATGGAATGTTGGTGGGAAAGTTCAGCCTCTACTGCCATACCACCAACATCTGCCTCTGACATCATGGGCCAACATCATAAAATAAGAGGCACTGCTTTCAGAGCAGCCTTTGTATTAATCCAAAGTCTCGGATTTACTCTGGGATAGTTAAAGTGCTTTACAGTTTTAATATGTTAATACTTTAGGTGGGTGTAATTCTTTAGAAATTATATTTGCCATGCAAACATACCTCCCATTCTTTTAAAGGATTTCAGCCAGTATGTTTCCTTCAGCATTTCCTCCTTCTTGAAATATGTTAACAGCTGCCAGAATTCATGGACATCCATAGGAACATCTTAAACATCCATGTGACATTATAGCTTTCTGTATTTTATTGTGCCAAAAGTTCTGAAAATATTATTTGGAAGTCTTAAAAATATTCTTATGATCAAACCATGATGTCAGAGACCAATAAAACAAGAGTTTCATGTTTACTGTTAAACCTAATATCCACGAATTCCTACACGGGCCAAGAAGAGTCTTCCTCTAAACTACGTTTACAAACCACTGCCCATAACTTCGTAAAACACGCCTGTAAGGTTGATTTGCTCTGAAAGCAATGAGTGTTATTTTATGCCATGTAAAAGATGCTGACAAGTCTTTTGAGAAGTGGCTAGAGAAGTCCTCTCACTTCTGCTTTAGTCAATAAGTCTACGCACTATTTAAGCATTCAAAGTCCAACATGCATCTGTTCTTTTCATTCTCTATCTGCATTCAGTAGGTATAAAGAGAGCAAATCAAACATTTCTGTAATTTAATGTATTTTCTTTGGAAAATCTGCAGTAAGGAGCACAGGAAGTATAGGACCATTCCAACACGAGGTTCTTCATTCCATCTTCCCTCTAAACTCCAAAACCTCAATGACTCTGCATATAAAAAAAAGGTCTCCTAATTTGGCCCCTCTTTAGGGAGTGGAAAGAAGATGAATAAAATTCAGTTTCTAACTCCTTTAACTTCAGGCATTCACAGTCTTCCTCCCCTGCTCCAAGAACTACAACCCTACAGCCTATGAAATATCACCATGAACATCATAGTTTCTGAAAGCTAACCTAGAAATACACATATTTACTGCAGTTAATCCTGTGTAAATTACTAAAGGGAGGATATAAGAAAGTCTGTAAGAAAGAAGGGGACAGACTCTTTAGCAGTCTGCTGCAGTAGGACAAGGGAAATGGTTTCTAACTAAAAAATGGAAGATTTAGATTGGATATATGAAAGAGTTTTTATGATAGGGGTAGCAAGACACTGGAACAAAGAACTGGTGGACACCCCATCCCTGGAGACACTCAAAGTCAGGCTGGACCAGGCTCTCAGCAACTTCATATAGCCGCAGCTGTCCCTGTTCACAGCAGGGGAGATGGAAGGGATAACCTCTGAATGTTCTTTCCAACTCAAATGATTCTATGATTCTATGATAAATAGAAGAGATTAGACTATCTTTCTGTCAGAGCCTGAGACCATGATGAAATTGTTACTCTGTCAGTGACATACCCTCTTTAAAACACAACTTTTCCCCTCACGGGGATCTAGTCATGTTAGAAAATTATTACTTAGGTTACATAAGTGATTTCTATTTCTACTCTACCATCACTCACTACAAATAATAAAAAGCAATTTCGCTTTTATGATTTTTTGGATCTCTTTCCCCTCTGATTTGATTTTCAGCCTTGGAAATATCTGCCTTTTGGCCATAAAGCTTTTTCTTCACAATTCGATCTTTATCCTAAAGTTCCAAGATAAGGTCTCAAATTTTAAGATATCTTAATGATTTTAGGAAGTTCCTGGTTATGGCTGCTGCTGTCTTAAAATCCTCAACACACTCAATTTTCACATCACTTAATTTCACAATTTTCATGTTCTGTATTTAAAAAACTAAGAAAAAAAAAAAGAAAAAAGGGAAAAAAAAAAAAAAAAGCTAAGTAGATGAGAGAACCTTAGAACCCTGAGACAAATGAAAGAAAAGTAATTTCTTAACTACCTTCTCCATACTATTATGATTTACTTCCTCGCCTTTTTCCCTTTTACTCCCCACTGCCAAAGCTGAAGAGCAAAGTAAACACAAGATAGTTCAATACAGTAAAAAAGCTGACCACTGCTCAACAGAGATCTTTTCCCTGCCCCCAGCATACATCCCTGCCAACACTCATGCTCAAACAATTATCTCCATGAGCCAAATTCAGTTCACCAAACCAGGAAATTAACAAAGTATGAAAAAAAAAGCTGTCAGTTTTCTTCCTGCATTAAGGAAATTGAGCAAGCTCAGCAAAAGATTTGAGCCTAACGTCAGAGACCAGAGAAATGGAGAAGGCAGGGCCTAGAACGAGAACTTCAAATTTAGGGTGACACCAATTTCTCAAGAGACTACAGTCCTAATCTATTTAGGGTGCAGATTTGCAGCAGACTGTTTTAACTCCTGGCTTCTACTGAAAAGGCCTCAGATTCCTCTCCTTTCTTATTTCCCAAAAGTACTTCAGTTCCTGCCTTGCTCCTTATATGTCATCTCCAGCATTTGGAGGAGCATCACTAGCAACAGCAAGTAAAGCAACCCCTCTGACCAGAGAGTCATAGGAAGAGCATGGGAGTTCTTAAGTTAGACAAATGAAAATCAAACATGCATAGTGGACAGCACAGCAAGAGGCTTTCTTTAATCTTTAATCTCCTGTTAGACACAAGTTTTTTTACATAATGAAATTAAGAATATCTGTACTACGTAGATGAAAACTTACCACTTTTCTGAGCCACGTTAACAGGCAGGAACGAATAATGGAATTCCAAGTAAAAGTGGTATAATAAAAACAGTGTAAGCACACACTACTACTCTTGGTATGTTTCCCCCATCTCCACTGATACCCAACAAAACAGGTTACACGCAAGCTAGAATGCTACCAGTGAGCTTAAGCCAAAAGATGAAGACTGCTCTCAGGTATTAGAAAAACCAACATAGGTCAGCATTTCTCAATTTTGCCATTAAATAGTTTCACTAATGAAAGAGCACGTATTTATACACCTGAGGGTGCTGAGGGAGCTGGAACAGGTGATTGCCGACCCACCATCTAACCAGAATTCAGCAAAAGTTCGACCCTGTCTCCCCCAGTATTCTCCTGCAGAAGCTGGCAGCCTGTGCCTTGGACAGGTACACTCTTTGCTGGGTAAGGAGCTGGCTGGAGGGTGGGGCCCAGGAAGTGGTGAACGGAGCTAAATCCAGCTGGCAACCGGTCACCAGTGGTGTTCCCCAGGGATTGGTACTGAGGCCTGTCCAATTCAATATCTTCACTGATGATATGGATAGGCGGATTGAGTGCACCCTCAGTAAGTTTGCGGATGACACCAAGATGGGAGGAAGCATCAATCTGCCTGGGAGTGGGAAGGCCCTGAAAAGGGATCTGGACAGGCTAGATCAATGAACTGAGGCCAGTGGGATGAAGTTCAACAAGACCAAGTGCCAGGTCCTGCACTTTGGCCACAACAACCCTAGTCAATGCTACAGGCTTGGAGTAGCGTAGCTGGAAGACTGCACAGAGGAAACAGATGTGGGGGTATTGACAAACGCTTGGCTGAACATGAGCCAGAAGTGCGCCCAGGTGGCCAAGAAGGCAAGTGGCATCCTGGCTTGAATCAGAAGTAGTGCTGCCAGCAGGAGTGGGGAAGTGATCATCCCTCTGTTCTCAGCACTGGTGAGGCTGCACCTTGAGTAGTGTTCAGTTTTGAGCCCCTCACTACAAGACGTGGAGGCCCTGGAGCATACCCAGAGAAGGGCAATGAAACTGGTGAGGGGTCTGGAGTACAAGTCTTATGAGGAGCAGCTGAGGGAACACGGATTATTTAGTCTGGAGAAAAGGAGGCTCAAGTGAGACCATATTGCTCTCTACAGCTACCTGAAGGATGGCTGTGGTGAGGGGTGGGTCAGTCTCTTCTCTTGTGTAACTGGTGATAGGACTAGAAGAAGCAGCCTCAAGTTGCGCCAGGGGTGATTCAGGTTGGAAGATAGGAAAAACCACTTCTCTGAAAGAGGGGTCAGGCAGTGGAATGGGCTGCCCAGGGAGTGGTGGAGTCACCAAGCCTGGAAGTGTTCAAGAAACTGATGTTGTACAGAAGGACATGGTTTAGTGCAAAATACTGGTAATAGGCAGACAGCTGGACTGGATGATCTTCGAGGTCTTTTCCAATCTCAGCACTTCTACGATAATATGATCTCTTCATAACTAATGTTAACATTAACCACGGTGTATAAGCATACTTACTAAGAACACAGAAAACTCAAAGATAACAAAATGTATTGAGTAGACAATGGAATATTTATGCTGACTTCGTTTCAATCTGAAAATCAATACTAGTATAACTGCACGGGGTACAGTTTTTTTTCTGTTGTTGTTAGTTATAGCATAACTAGCCATGTATTAACAATATTCACATTTACAGCACAAGTAATTCAACATTTGCAGTAACATTGGTGCTGTAGAGCTTGAAGTATCTGGTCCTAAATCTGCTTATTACTTATGCATATTCTTAGTTTCAAAGAAGTTACATAAACTCACTGGCATTACAGATTTAGGCCTAGGGGGAAAAGTCGAGAAAGAAAGGAGAAAAGAAATACTTAACAGAGGTATCAACAGCTGCCATATGTTCTAACTTAGGTCAGCTCTCTAGTTTACACATTAATTTCTTGATGGTGTGAAAATCATCAAAAAAGAAGATTTTTATTGAGTCAAATTGTGATGCAACCACATACAAGTATATCAATTGTTTTGACTCCTCCTACTTCTAAAGCTTATAGACCTGAGTCACCATGACATTCTCAGGATAACATTGCAGGCTTGGTGTTTGTCAGAAATTGTTACTGAGAAGACAATGAAAATCATTTACAAGGTGTTTTAGAAGTCAGAAAGCTGTTTCAGCTTAAAAATAACTTCCTCTTAACATTTTATAGCATCTTTCCATTTGTTTAAAAGACACAATATTCAATTTTTACTTAAAACTTTAGATCTCCCTCCATCTCCTGGGTTTAGGATTTTTTCCCAGACCGTCACCAGCTATTTTCCTGATCTTGCAATCTAAGATCCTGCAAATATTTTATTTTTCAAATCTTTCCATAGCAACAACTGATGCTGCTTTTTTCCTCCACTAAGAAAGTCTGCTTTACTAGGGCATTAATGAACACCAGCAGTCAGTGGTAACATGCAGCAGGGCAGATATAGCAAAAAATGGAAGAATCCAGCAAAGGTAGCCAGGATGAAAGCTGTTAACTTGTGAACTATTCAAAGAGCAGATGATGCTGGCTGGGGCAAAGGATTTGCTGAAGTGCTACTAGAAGCAACTCGGTTGGAAACAAAGAAGGGAGAAGGAACTGCACCTGCAAAAGAACTGAAAGAGAATCTCTGATAGGCTGAAGAGTATACTTAGAAAGAAGTAGAAAGTAAATAAACTCATCCTGAAGAGACTCTGGAGTAGTAAAAATTCTGAGAGTGGCACAGAACAGAAAGCAACAGAATTTGAGGATTTTAAGTATAAAGGAATCCCAGAACTTCACTTCTAGACATGGTGGAAGAATAAGAAATGGAGCCTCTAGTGGGCCAACAACCACCACACCACCATAACTCTACCAATCCCTGTTAGAAATAGATCTGAAAAGCAAAATGGAAGTGTTACAATGTTGATCAAAGTTGAACCAAAGTCCTACTGTGTCAGTAGTCAGTTCACAATGGATTAGGAAAAACAGCTATACAGTTTAAGGAAAATAGTATGGGTCTCCTGATCCTGAATTAGCACTCCAATGTATAGAATTTAACAATACTTAAAGTCAAGCTGTTATATATTACGATTGTTAGTGCAGCTGTAACATCTTCTATACACTAAGCATTGCCATAGAATTGTTTTTTGTTTTTATTTTCCTCCCTGTAGATCCACATTCTGATTCAGCATACAAAACTAATATTTCTGACCTTTAAAGGCCATCTAGTCCAACTCCCCTGAAATGAACAGAGACACCTACAGCTGGCTACAGCTGGGTCAGGTTGCTCAGAAGCTGGTCCAGACAGCCTCTGAATGTCTCCTGGGACAGGGCACCCACCAGTCCTCTGAGTAGCCTGTTCCAGTGCTTCACCACCCTCACTGTAGAAAACCTTTTCCTTATATGTAATCTAATCTCCCTTCTTTTAATTTGAAGCCATGTACGCTTGCGTTATCACAACAGACCCTGCTAAAGAGCCTGTCCTTTTTTCTATAGTCCCTCTTTAGATATTGAAAGGTCACTATCAGATGTCCCCAGAGCCTCTTTTCCAGTCTGACCAGGCCCAGCTCTCTCAGTCTGTCCTTGCAGGAGAGATGTTCCATCCCTCAGACCATTTTTGTGGCCATCCTCTGGATGCACTCCAGCTGGTTTACATCTCTCCTGTACTGACGAATCCACATCTGAGTGCATCTAGGTGAGGTCTTACCAGCACAGAGTGCTCCTGCTCTCACGCTGCTGGCCATATTTCTTTTTTTCTGGATTATGAGGGCACATTGCTGGCTCAAGCCTAGCTTCCCATCTGCCAGCACCCCCAGGGTGCCAGCAAGGCTGTGCTTCATGCTTTCATCCTCCAGCTTGTACTGATAGTGGGGGTTGCCTTGACCTACGTGTAAGACCTTCAGCTTGGGTTTGTTTAACCTCCTGAGGTTCTCCTCAGCCCACTGCTCAAGCCTGTCTAGGTCTCTGGATGGCATCCTATCCCTGGGGCATGCTGATCACACCACACAGTTTGGTGTCATCTGCAAACTTGCTGAGAATGCACTTGATCACACTGTTGATGATGAAGATACTAAAGAGTTTTTGTTGTTTTCCTTTTTTTTTTTTTTTTTTCCAGTGTAAGAAATGGGTGAAGAAATGCAAAGAACTCTGTCTTTTAAAGGTTCAAGCATTACTAATTTAAATTTCCCCTCAATGCAACCAGAGTTGACATCTACTCAAAAAGGTAAACCAAATGAAATGAAAATAATTTTTAAAAATAATATGTGCAATTCTCACAAGAGAAGAAAAAGCAAAAAAACAAAAGTGATGTTCTTCTCACAACTATTTAAAGAAAGGAAAATGTAATTAAAAAAGAAATTTTATGTGTATATTGTTTGGTATTCCTGAAGTTTAAAAGACAGTATACATTTAAAAACGTAAGAAAAAATAAATCCTTCAAAAAAGTAGCAATGCTTCCAGAGAATAGAATCAGATTGCAATTACCCTTAAATTTGTTATTTGAACTGTCAACTATATGTTAACAGGTGTTAACTCATTACTGTGTAAATGCAGTTGCAGTGTCTTAATCTCATTCATACAGAACAGTTTTTACACAGGACAGACAGTAATTCTAGAAGACTGTAGTGGCTTTAAAAAGGGGCCATCTCAAGACTTTCTGTACGATGCCAGGAGCACTACAGGAGATACTTAAACCTACTAAGTATCTCTGGACTAACAAACAAGTCTGGAACTGGACCTGAATTTATAGAGTGTGCTGTTAATACTCTGGGATGGAACTGGTGACAAGCAGCTGCACAATGCTCCTGCACTTTGAGAAAGGTTTTTTAATTTGGATACAGAGCCAGTGTGTATCCAACACTGCACACATCACATTCACCCTCCTGAATCCCTGTGCTCTTGGATAAGCAGTGCAAACACATGAAATAGCTTTATCATGCTGACACAGTATAGCTGAGCAGCTCTGCAGATCATCATTTCCCAGTACCAAAATATTACAGAATATCCCAGTCCTTTCCATTAATTGAGCTAATCAGCAGTTATTAGGTAAAATCTTCTAATTATAATGAGAACAAAGACAGGAGACATGAGTTTCTTATCAATTTATTAACAGTAAGAGTCAGAACTAGTGCCCACAGCTAATGTGAAACAAGCAAGGAAGCAGACATAATTCATGTGGTAGACAGAAGATGGAAAAAAAATTGAGATCTTCACCAGAGATAGCACAGTTCTTGAGTAACCAAGAAAATAAACTACTTTTTTCTTAAGTTAGCAAGAGTCACCATGCAGCAATAAATATTCGCATCCCCTGCAATATTTACATGTCACTTGTACATAATGTATCCTGAGCTCAGCAGTAAAATAATACAAAATTTATAAATATAAATCTAAACTTTTTTAAAAGAAATCAACTGTATTGTGTAAGTTTCAGAAGTTTCTTTACTTTAACAAAGAACCATGATAATGTAAGCTACTTGGCAATGTAACTTAGAATGGTGATATTTTACGACGAGAAAAAGCAGTAACATTACCAGCACTGCAGGAGAAAAAACAATCTTGGGAAGATTCCATAGTTTTAGAAAGGTGGTTTTAAAAAGGACTGCTTCACAAAAATCAATACACTTTCCCCATAGGTTCATGATGTAAAATTCTATAATCAAGGCTTGTAGATTTGTAATTATGGTATGTCAGCCACATTTAAACAAGAGTGTTAAAAGATTGTTAAAGTTAAACTAACACAATTGCAATGTGAATTGTCTTAGTCTCATTCTAATCTACCAGTGTCACTTCCATTTAACCAGATGGAAACTATGGGCAAATATCAGTGCTATTTTCACATGCCTCAACTTACTTTGTTCACAGTAGTTTTTAAAACCCTTGCTGATCTGAAATGAGTATACGATTTATTTATTTATTTAAAGATCAATTAATTTATTCTGAAGCAGGTTTTTGAGCTTGGACTACTGAGAGTAAGACTATTTTGAAGTGATAAAATAAGTACTTCTTGCTAGGACACAAATGACAAATACAACAAATGTTATTAATCACACTCATCAAATCTACTTTTTTGAATACTGGGTAATGAAAGTATGCAATCACCTGGCTATTTATTTTGTCTGAAAAAGCTAGAGATTCTCCCCATTTATAGTTAAAGTTCCTTTCATCAATACATAACAAGGAAGAAACACAAAGGTAAGTAAATTATCCACAACTAAAACAGACAGTCTCTTGAGAAGGGTACACAAAGAATCTGTAACATACAGATTATAAAAATCCCACAAACAGCTGCTTTGCTCTTAGCTCAAAAAAGTGATGAGTTAGGTAACTCATAAGAAAAGAGTGAGCTACAGCAGGTGATTAAAAACAGACAAATGAACTGTGAAGAAAGTTCAGAACATCCTAGTAGTTCTTGACCCTTACCTATTTTGGCATACTTGTACAATCTGAGTATTGAATGTGCTTGAAAAAATCAGCTTTATAAAGTAAATTCAATGCAGTTTTCTAAACTGCAAACTCAGAAAAATACAAGGAAAAAATGACTGAAGTATTAAGTCAGTCGTTCTTGGCATGTTCATTAATACTCTACGTGTTCTCTCACACATTATGAATAAATACCTATATAGATACTCTAGTTCCAAATGAGGGGAAAATATTAAAGTTCCAAATTTCACCCAAGACACATGCACAACAGCTGTAGTACAGAGTACTGAACACGGCTTCTAGTTTGAGAAGGAGAGGTGGAGTGGGACAGAACCATACCTCTTCTTGCATCTGTGTGCAACTGCCACAGAAGCGAGCAGCTGCTGCTGTCATTGAGACCTATGAAACCCAAGCCAGAAACAGCCCACATGTTTCAAGTGCTCAGGCTATATAATAAAAGTACAGTTTCTATTGATGCATCGAAGTAACTTAAGGTATATGAAGCATTTAATCACAGTACTATTCTGCTGAAAACAGAAATAGAATTTTAAAAGATTTGCAGGGTTGCCAAGAAGGAAACAAGAAAGTTAACTTTAAACTTGCCCACATAAGCTCTAAGGTGCCTTGAAAAACTGTTACCTTTCCTTACAGTAGGCCAGCTACTGCAGAGTATCTGCAGATCTGCATATTGTTATCACACAAAACTCAAACTGAGAATACTCCCTTATTCACACAGCAAAAAGCACACGTGAATCCTGTTGACTGCGCTTGAATTCCTCATACCTTTTGTACACAGTTGTGTTGCGAGCTGGTCCTAGCAGGCCTCATACTTCCAAATACCTTTTTTTTTCCTTAAGTCTAGTTTATTTTTCATCATATCAACACCCTGAAACACACAGATGTGTGGCCCCTCTAAGGAGGAAGCTGTGACACAGCAGCTCAGCTTTAGGTTGGTGGTAGACCACGGCTAAAGGTAAGTCTCCGGTTACAACTGGCAATAGTTTCAGGTCAGAGGACTGCTCACCTACACAGTGCTCCTAAACCAGGTTTTACTTATTAAACATTTTGTTACCATTACCCTTAAGAGGCCACAGTATTTGCATTGGCTAGCAAAGCAGTTTTCAGGAGCAGTAAGGCTTTGTCTGGACTTGTCTTGTCCAGTCAAGAGTCTGTCTTGAAGAGCTTAACTACAATTCTGACCAGGTGCCACTTCGCGCTTTCGCTCAGCTTTGTACAACTGAGTGACATGACACTATTGTATTTGCTTTCTTGCACTGACAAGCATATTTAAGTAAGAATGAGCTGCCTCTAACGTTGAATAAAAAAAGCAGCACAGAAGATCAAACGAGAGGGATGATAGCAGAGTCCTTGAAAACAGACGCACATGAAGGTATGGAAATGCCTCAGCATGGTGAACAACTCACCTATAGTCAAGTGGCAATCAAAGGAGTGCAATCTGGAGAGATGAGTAAAACTAGCTTTAGGATAACAAAGAACAATTTTCCAACATACATTGAACGTACCACGTACAGAAAATTCAGATAAAAGGTGGAGGAAAAAAGTATTTTATATTATTTATATAACTAGTAGTATCACTGTAACTGTGCTAATACTTATTAGGAATTTAAGCTGCTTACTTTGTAACTCAGATGCAACAAATTTGCAATAGAATTAAAACAAAAATCCACCGATTTCTATGTATTCAGTCAACAAAGGAGTGCTACACTAAACAAAACAAAAATCAATGAAGAAGAACATGCTAAACACATGAATGTTGTACTTGACCCTACACCCAAATCATATAAACCAGGGATGGAAAATTCAGGTTTAGGGTATAAGAGAGTAGAGAGGAAAAGTGGGGATGAGAAAAAAAAAGATCCTGAAGGAGAACAGGGAGGTAAGAGATGCTGTGCTCCCCTTCCTCCATCAAGATAACGACACCTCTTTGGTAAGCACTGTGCCACCCTGCTGGGTGAAGAACGCTCAGGCTGGCAGAAATCTTGCTACAACTGCCATCATGCACTGGTGATATTGCAGCTCATGAATTTGGCAGCGGCAACCTGGAACCTGTTACACCTGTTGCTTCAGTAACTCACCTATTCTTTTGAAGTGTTTGTGAATCTGCCCCGTGACAGACCCTGTGATGGGGCTCCGGCAGGCAAAGTCCAACTGTACTCAGCACCACATACCACTAAGTTCTAATAGCTCTCTCAGACTCACTGAAACTACAGAAGCAGAGATATTCAAACTAAGAATGCATAAACTAATCTCAGACCTAGAAGCACTGAGGACAATGGCATATAGACACTGAGGTAGCTCCATGTACAGTTATCTTTCCTGCAAAATTGCACTGGGACCACAGAACTGTTTCCAGGTCCAAAGTAACACAGCCACATAGCGCAGTATTCAACACGCAAGCAAACAGGCCTGCACCAGCTCTGTCTGGGAGCTCATTACTTGGTGTACACTTCCCCTGTTTCCCAGTCTACAGACCTGCAGGAAAATCTTGTTCAGGTAGCTTTTGTGATGCTGTATGAAGTAATGGTCATCTGAAAAGCTATTAGGCATTACCACACAGTTCTTTTGGAGAAACTATCAAGCAGCAGCAATTAGCTACTACAGTAACTTCTACAAACTACTTGTCATTTATCAGGTACACCAGTTTCCTCAGAAGACACCAATAAATTACTCTTTTGACCAAACGAAAGAACACAGACTGAAGAAAAAAAAAATGATAGCCTAACCAATTGTAGCTTTTCCACACTTCAGAATATTCTGCCTATAAAACACAACCACAAAACAAAAAAAAATTAAAAATGCAAAGAAGCATTTACTATGTTGCTGCCTAGCCAGGCCAGGAACCGTAACCCATGTCTCAGAGGGGATCCAAAGCAAAAGGCAGCAACTCAGCCATTTCATCACACTGCACTAAAAATTCAAGGCTGAAAAACAACATGACTCCATGATCTGCACACCCTGCTTGGTGACAGGAAATAAGGTACTGGATATGACACCATCAATTTCTTTCTAGCTGCACTTGAGACTTGCTCTGCATTTTGAGACCACAAACTCAAAATGTATCCATGAAAGCAATAAAACTCTGCACATGTTACTTGGGGGAGTCCAGTCCTCCCAACCTATAGGGTGTTAGAAAGCATGTCCTCTTTACTTTTAGGCTTTTACCAACTGAAATTGGTAATAATACAAAGTCAATTGCATGAGACTATACTACTTAACGTCCTGATCTAGCACGCATAGCAACTCTTATCCATGCCTGAGCCAGTGCACTCGGTAGGTCCAAGTGCCTGCAACCAAATATTTTACATCAAAGGCTTTTCCTGATGACCAAAGCAAGAAAGATTCACATGGATAATCTGCATGGACCTAAATCAAGAGAACAGCTTTTCTACATTTTGAGAACAGCCTTTTGCAAAACTTGAGTGGATACCAGCTGAAGGACAGGAGGCTTGCATAAATGTAAGCTCAAGAACAGAATGCGGAGGCTACAGAACTTGTTGTCAAGTAAAGAAACAAGAACAGATGTCCTGTTGTTGAAGGTAAGATGGCAAAACAGTTGCTCCAGATCAGTGTAACATCAGTGGGAACTGGTTTGGGTTACCCCCCCTTGAAAGGCTGGAAATTTGCAGCGAGAATGACTATTAGCCTTCGTTCCATGACCACTAGAGATGTTAATTATTTCTTGGAATTTCTGCCCATGTCCTTGGAATGTAATGAACAAGCATATGCTATGCCTCTGAATACGCAGTAGTTTCTCTCTTTGGTGTGCATGTTGGTGGAGCAATCCCCCATGCACCCACCCAGTGCTGTAATAAAGGGAATACCTGCTTGACATAACTCACCAGCGTGTCAAGTTACTTTGTTGGTTTTCTCGGCTACACTTAGAGGTGAACAGCATGTAGAGCAGACAAAACTGAGAAGCGGGTATCAAATCTACAACCAACTTGGCAACGAGGACTACCGACCACCGAGTATTTCAGCATTTGTTTGGTAAAGCAGCCCAGGCTGGCTGCCTCCCGAGGAGTCCAGCAAGGCCACTCGGACCCCGCCAGGGCACCGTGACTGCCCCCGGCTCTCCAACCGCTGAGGAGTCAGAACAAAAACCCCGCAGCCGCGGCGGAGGCGGCAGGCCTCTTCCCTAGGCGGCAGAAACCGGCAGCCGCGGCGCAACTTGTGGCACAGCCACGGCCGCCCCCGCGCGGGTCAAACGCCGCCGGCGGAGCGGGCACCGCCACGGGCACCGCCAGGAGGCCGCGGGCCCCGCCGAGAGGCCGCGAGCACCGCCGCGAGCACCGCCGCGAGCCCGCGGTCCGGGCCCAGCGGCACCCAACGCGCGGCGGCGGAACCGGGGCGCCCGTCAGCCTCTCCACACTCACCGCTTCACGACACCGGTTTTGATCTTGATCTGCCTCAGGCGGGGGTCGGCCATGGCGGGGCTGCAGCGCGGGCCGGGGCCCTACGGCGCACAGGCGAAGGGCGCGGCGGCAACGGCGGAGGCCCGTGACTGAGCAACACCGCCGTCCGCATGCGCCGAACGACGGACGGCAGCCTGCGCGGCGGGGTGGAGAGGCTGTGCGAGGGGAGGCGGTGCTCCGCGGTGCCACTCCCAGCTCTATCGCTGTTGTGGAGGCCGCGGCCGCCAGGCCGGGAGGTGGAGAGGCTACTGGGGGTGTTAACAGGGGGGGAGCTCCGTTCCTCTGCAGAGCAAGCTGGAGAAGTTTTTCTGTCCTGAAACAACTGAGAACGCAACAACAACCTTAGTGTTTTTATTGAACGGTAGTCTAAGGCTTTCTTCATTTGTGCTTGTTAGTTGATGCTAAGGCTCACCAGGTGGGCCAGCCCCAGCATGTCTTTGGCTAAGCTCTTTAACATCTTTACCAGTGACCTAAATAGTGGATTTGAGTGCGGTCTCAGCAAGTTTGCTGGTGACAACAAGCTGAGTGGTGCAGCTGATGCCATAGAAAGGGTAGATGCCATCCAGAGGACCTGGAAAGGGGGTCCATGTGAAACAAATGAGGTTCAACAAGGCTAAGCACAAGGTGTTGCGCTTGAGTCGTGGCAAACCCAGATATGAGTACAGACTGTGAGAAAAACTCATTGAGAGCAGCCCTGTAGAGGAGGACTTAGGAGTTCTGCTGAACAAAAATCTTGGCACAAGCCAGCAGTGTGCTCTGGCTGACAGTATCCTGCACTGCATGAAAAGAGGGGTAGCCAGCAGGGAGAGGAAGGTGATTGTCTCCCTCTGTTCTGCCCTTGTGAAGTCCCAGCTGGAACACTGCATCCAGGTCTGGGGCCCTCAGCATAATGCAGACATGGAGCCTTTGGAATGGGACGCAAAGATGATGAGAAGGCTGGAGCTTCTTCCCTGTGAAGTCAGCCTGAAGGAGCTGGGCTTGTTTGGTTAGGAGAAAAGAAGGATTTGGGGAGACCTTACTGTGACCTGTCAGTACTTAAAGGGAGCTTATAAACAGAAGGGAGACTGACTTTTTACATGGGTAGATAGTAAATGGACAAGGAGTAACAGCTTTAAACTAAAAGGTGGAAATTTACATTAGATACTAGGAAGAGATTTTTTACTCGGAGGGTGATGAGGCACTGAAACAGGTTACCCAGAGAAGCTGTGGGTGCCCCATTCCTGGAGGCATTCAAGGCCACGTCAGATTGGTTTCTAAGCAGCCTGATCCAGTGCCTGATTTAGTAGTTGGCAACCATTCCCGTGGCAGATAGCATGGTTGATCTTCAAGCTTTGTTCCAACACAAGGCATTCTGTAATTCTATTGTAAGCTGGGTAGACACTCACAGTGTTGAATTCGCAGGGGCATTATCTGGGCTAAGACCGTGCTCTAAGAATCATGTTTGTACCATCTGCCCCAGACGGTCTCTGAATTAGCAGTCTGGCCTCCTCCTTCTGTCAGTGGAAGAGGCTGCCTCCTCTCCTAAATGCCTTGAGGTGCCCCTTTGAGGGGCACATATTTCTTTGTTGTCTCTGTGGGAAGACATAGGTTTTCAAATCAACCTGAATAACGCCATGAGTATCTGTCCTCTGTACAGAGATTTGCAGATGAGCTGTTTATCTCGTACGCAAACCTGGCACTTTTTGTGCAGTGAGGGGAGAGAAGCATTGTGGTAGGTGCAAGACAGCACCTGCCCTCTCCCTTCCTTCAACTGAAACCCGTATCTTCTCAACCAGGCTCAGAAAGTTACAGCAAGTTGTGGTGGACATAAATGTGTTCTCTCAGCAGCTTCAAAGTAGTAGAACGTCAGCTTGTGCCATGCACCCTTTAGAAATACAAACCAGCACAAGTAAGTTGCGTTACTGCTTTGGGCCTAAAATGTTGTCTTTTCTATGTCATTTCTATATTTGACATGACTGTAGCAGAACAACAAATCTCTGTAGGGAGATTTAAAAAATGTCCTAGAAACTGCAGTATTAATGAAATTATTTCAAGCCCTACAAATTTTTCATTTTTAGCCCTGAAACATCAACTCATGTCTCCAGCAGTGTGCAGGGAAGCAGCGCACTTTCCTACAAATAGGGTCTGGCTGATGTATTGGGCCCTCCATTCCTCTCGGGAGGGAATTGATTGTGACAGTTATCCTTCTTTCCTTCTTGGTGGAGGCAGTTTTAAGGCATGGAGTAAACCGCCTCATCCTAGATAAATTCCTGGGTGGACTTTCCACTGCATCCTCACTCCTTCCTCAAGATCCAGAATCTCAAACATACTCTGTAGGTACACTTAGGGAATTGAGGTAGGTAGGGATGGGGTTTGCCTGTGACACCAAGCTGGGACCTGTTTCCACTCCTCCTCATCTCTTAAATCCCCTTCCTTTCACTGACCATGGTAGGGCAGAGGATCCACCACTGTTTGGGTGGTAGCGCTCTGGTGCCTTTCCTGTAAGTAAATTTGTCATAAGCAGTAGTCCTAAGTCATTTTGTGTACAGTGCTGCTGGGAGGTGGGTGCCTGAGGATAGTTTGCTAGTGCTCCAGCTGTGTTGATATATGGAGCAAATCAGGCAAATGCATGATATTTCCTTGTCTATAGTGGTGGAGTTACTGAAAGAACAGGGCTAGATCTTTTGTTGGGGTGGAGGTGTTTTGTGATATACCACCAGTTTGTCTGGACTACAGAGCCAATACCAGGTGCTGTTCAAATTAAAAGCCATACAACACCTATGCTGCTGAGACCAGAGTCTACCTGGCGGAAGAAGGTGCAGTCACCTCTAAAATGTGCTAACCTCAGTGGCAGTGGCAGTTTCCATCTCATTTTTTGTTACTAGTTGGTTTTGACAGCTTGAAAAAAATATGTCCATGCCTGTGCCAAAATTATGCTCACTTCATCTGAGGACTGAGACTACTACTTTAGTATGTAAATGCTGAGTGACATTTTATACTATTTTGTTTATCCATCAAAACCATCTGTGTAGCTTGAATATAATTTCATTTTCATTTATGAGAAGTCAAATTGTAGAAATTATTTAGTCTTCAAATTCTGTTCTATTCTATTCTGTAGGGAAATATAATTTCATTTAGCCTCCCTAAAGAGTAATAGATAAATAAGATTAGACTTTGATTTGAATACTGGTTAGCAGTATCTCCTCAATTTTTTTTACAAATTTGGTAAATAAAATTAACCTCTGTACAGCTGGCCAGCACAAAGCTAGGGATGTTGAAGCGCACAAGAACGAATCTCCCAGGTTAGAGCCTGGACCTCGTGTAAATCCCTATATCTTCCTCCTTATCAGGTAGTCATCGTTGGTGAAAATGATCTTCCAAAAACACCACCCACCCTCCAGATGCCTTCATAGTTATTCAGTGTCACAAGTGTAAGCAAATGCCATAGGTTATTAGTACACAGACATGGCATGAATAAAGGTCAAAAGGTATTGCAGCAGCGGAGTTCATGATGTATCCACTGAACACAGGGAATCAAGTGGGAGCTGGATGTTTTCTTAGAGGAGAGGCTCGATTGCACTAGAAAATTAGGTGAAAGAGAAATGTCTTGCTAGACAGCTGAAAAATGTTGAGGGAATGTCCATTCTCATTTTGGCCACCAAACACCCCAGGAATGTATTCAGATTTCATCCATGCTTGTGTGAAAATAAAATAATTCATCAGAATGTGGTAGTGCGAAATCAGAAGAAAATTTACTCATTTAGAGAAAATTTTTTTAGGCAGCACAGTTTAACATATGTGGAGAAGACAGCAATGTTGCATGCTCAAATTCTGCATTGTTATTGAGCACAGGTTACAAAACATCTCTCACATAGTTTTAAGGAGGGTTAAGCTGTGAACATAATAAATGCTGAGCCCCAATTCTTTTAGCTAACTCAAGGCTTTTTTTTTTTTTGAGCTAACTCAAGACCTAAAGAAAAACAGCTTTTGCTAGCTCAGTCCAACCATTAGGTGAAGAGCTGAAAGTAGTGAAGGAAAAAAGGATTTATGTGCATGCATCAAAAGGAGAATATATCCCTTTGCAAATGATTTCCATGGGTTCCCTGCTTACAAATGAAGAGATATGTGATATAACAATTCATTGTTCTGGCACGCATCACAACCATGATGTGCAGTTTTTAATGCATCATGTTACATTAAGCTTAGCCCATGGTCTAACACCATGTAACATAAATTTCTGTGAAGGGAGTAACATAACATGATACTGTCTTTTAAAAGACATACACGATTTTTTTAGATCACCTACCTTTTATCCATGAATGCCCAATCCAAAAATCAAGGCGGCAGACAAAAGTGGAGTGAATGAGTATCCACAAACCAGAGTATTTATCTTGTGTAGTTTTGCTCATTGCTACCTGTAGTCAATGACTCCAGTCAATTTTTATGTTGTAATGCATGAGCAAAGTTGATGGACATATTTTTTTGTCACCCCTGGTTAGATTTTATTCGGGGTCAATCAAGGGAGACCTAACAGCCATTAAGACTGTAAAACATAGTGAGAATCCTGAAAGTGTTTATTTCACAATACAGAAAAGGCTTTGATTATGAGCCTGTCACTTACATTATTTTATCTGCTTTCTCTTTATTCTATGAGACAGTTGATTTTTTTATAATTTTAATTGAATGTCTCTAGCTGAGGAATATTTTAAAATAAAGCTATTGTGTAGGCGGTTGTAACTGGAATAAAATAAAACAAATTATTAATTGGATGGTAACTGGATGTAATAAAATTTCGAGTGAAAGTTCAAATTCAAACCTGAAGTTTAGAGAATTCATAGATTGTCTGTCTGATCAATCTCTTTGAAAACAAAAAGAAAGGCGGATTTTATCTATTAATATATTTGTATATATTTGCTTTTTTTTTTCCCTTCCAATAGCCATTATGAGGCTTCAGATATTTTTGAGCACATTTTTGCATCAATTTTTTTTTTTTTTTCTCTAAATTTGGTCTGCTTGATTCCCGAGTGACAATGTGCAGCATTATCTTTATTTAATTGAATTATTTCTGTGGTAAGGTGCAAGAAAACCTTGTGAAACTTATAGACATTAACTGACATCTGTGTGGGTTTGACTGATCACATGCTTCAGTGCAAAGTTTAAATACCAGCAAAGGGGATTCCTCCTTTTTTGGCCACATTGGAGGACTGCAGTTCTTGCTGGATAATGAACACTCATGACAATATTCTCCAAAGAGGAAACAGTCTTTACCAGTGCTTAGCAGACAGGAACATGTTGGTGGCATACAATAGCGGAGTTTAAAGTAACTGGCACCAAGTAGGCAAATTATGCCAATACCCCTTATGGTGCAACCTATGATATTCTGTCTCTCCTGAGACAGTAAATAAAGGAAAATAGTGTCCATAGAATGTAGCATTGAAAGGGAACGGTGTTTGGAAAGTTTAAGGACATTAAATACATACTGTCTTAATAGGACAGTATTTTTTGTTGACAGCGATAAACAGAATCATGATATAATTTGACATATTAAGGCAACAGACATGAAATCACACTATGCTGCTGTTGAAAAATTAACACTATAGTGCATGTTAAACAGTTTGGAAATTGATGTTTTGTGAATGGATTGTTGTAATAATGTGGCATTATGTGGTGAGTTCTTGGTGGAATCCGTTCACCAGGCTGTGTCAGGGACCTGAAGGCCTCTGACTGAAGAATGAGCCTGGGATGGAAGAAAGTACTAACGTACTCTGAAAGTTTCAAGGGAACTGATCTTTGTGGCTGTAGCTGCAAATATGTGTATATATATATGTATATTTGTAGAGAGAGCTGATCTTGGTAGTTTATTTTGTTTTTTCAAGGACTTGTTTTGCAAGCAGGTGTTCCACTTGGGCTCTGTATCACGTGTTGGCCGCATGGGTATAGTGTGCAACTGGAAACAACCCTGCAGACCCTGGGGAGAATAAAAGCAGGAGAGAGGCTGTGGTGGGTAAGAGAGGAAAAGTGCCCTTTGAGGCAGGGGTTGCCCTGCTGGCTCTGCCTATCAAATCTACCACCAGCATGTTCCTTCTCTCTCCTTTCAGTGATTTGCTATCTCTCAAGGCTTGGCAGGTTACAGAGCACTTGCTTAGGGACTTTCCGCTGCCCACTTACAGGGATTATCTAAAACGGATGCCTGTGTGTGTGTGTGTGCATATCTTGAATATAACCCATAACCCTCTGTGTTGCTCTGAGTACATAGTTTTCTTTCCTCTGCTCCTGAGACATCCTTTCTCTCAGATCCAGATGTACCTTGAAACATGGGCCTAAGCTATTCAGTGTATTAATTCATTACCTAAAAGGAAGTATAAAATAATTGCTAGGAGTTATATCTAGGAATGTGAGGATCCAATAGAGACAACAAGCCCAGTTTACACTTTAAAGTGGACAAAAAAGCTTGTAAAGCTCACAACAAACCTAAAGGAGTGATACAATATGTGAAGAATGTATCCCAGACAGCAAGACATGAGAGGTTATGTATGTTTAGTCTGAAAAGAGGTTTTGATCAGAGAAAATATTTCTGGCAGCATCAGGTTCATAAATCAGCAGAAAGAGTGAGTAGTAGGATACAATGACTAGAAGCTTGAACTAGACAAAGTCAGAACAGGATTCGGGGGCTACATGTTGAGTTCTGAGCAATAAACTACCAGGAAATCTACTATATTTGGGGAAGTTGGGGATGTTTCAAGGAAGATAAGATGTTCAGGGAAGATAAGATGCCCCATCCCTGGAGGCATTCAAGGCCAGGCTGGATGTGGCTCTGGGCAGCCTGGTCTGGTGGTTGGTGACCCTTCACGTAGCAGGGGGGATGAAAGTAAATGATCATTGTGGTCCTTTTCAACCAAGGTCATTCTATGATTATGATGATTCTGTGTTTATTCAAGGATATATTTTAGCTTAACTGAAAGCTAAAGCTCAGTACAGATGCTAGTAGGTGAAATCTGTGCGGGGGTTTAGGCCAGATGATCTTAACAGTACTTCCATTCCCTAAAAGTCTGCTTGCCAGAACACATACACTTAAACTGAGTCACTGTGGTTTTTTCTCTTCTTCCTTCATCTTTCCTCAACCTTCTCTCTACTCTCTTGGCTGTCACTTTCCCTTCCCTCAATTCAGGCCACTAATTCAGAACAAAATGTAATGCTGAAATCTTGCTCCTAGACTATTACTTTTCTTGTGGGCAAGGAAGGTGAGATACAGATCTGTTTACTTCTTTGCTACACATAGAATGCAGAGGTGTGGGAGATGCTAGAAATAATTACAAGTAAACATCACACTGTAGTTATTATAGCACCGATGATTTCACTACAATTATCCTGATTAAACTGCTTGATGGGATTTTCATATTTCTAGCCTTCAGCAAGGAATGAAAACATCTCTATTTGCAGAAATGTAATTTACTGGTTTTGATATATATATAGCTTTCAAAGTATATACTGGAGCAATCATTCCTCATCCAGTAGAAAACATGAGCAGATCAGGGAACTATGACCTTGAAATAACAGCTATACCTTAATTATACTTTTTAAGCAGATCTCATCTTGCTTAATTTAAGCTGCATCAGTATTAGGTGTCTAGCCTGTGCCTATTAGGCTTCATTTACACTGAAGAGAAAAACATCTCTAGAGTTCAGTCCATGCTATCTATGTCACGTATATAAAGCTGTTTGGATTATTTGTCATGTACAGAATCACAGAATTGCAGGATTTGGAAGACATGTCTGGAGACCACCTAGTCCAACCCCCCTGCTAAAGCACATTCCCTACAGTAGGATGCACAGGAAGGTATCTGTGTGGGTCTTGAGTATCTCTGTAGGAGACTCCACTGCCTCTTTGGGCAGCCCGTTCCAGTGCTCTGTCACTCTCACAGTAAAGAAGTTCTTCCTCACGTTTGTATGAAACTTACTTTGTCCCAGTTTGTGCCCAAATACACCATGGCATACCCATGGCTAGTTTAGAAATCCCAGGAAGTCTTTCTGTCTCTTTTTCATCTCTTGAGTGACTACTGGTTGGTGTTATTCGGCAGCTTAACCCAATCTACCCTGGATTTAGAACATAAGGCAATACACCATTTTCTCTTCTAGGAGAACATCCCCAGTTGGAGAACAGAACATATTTGGCATGGAAAATGACCTTCATTTCTCCTGTTTGTCCTGTTTCATCTTTCCTGTAATAATTCCATGCAATTGACATAGAAAGAGAAAGAAGAGGGACAATGCAGCCAAGCTATCAGGTCGCTTCCCTGTGGGAAAATGTCTGTATGCAAAATGCTAAAGCAAGTCAGTTAGGGAGGGCTCCTTTCCTGGAGAGTCCATCCTTACCTGGTTGAATAGACAGTGTCATGGGAGGTCTTTCTTGGCAGAAGGGGGAATTCAAGTGGGGTGAAATCTTGAACCACTGACCTACTAGATAAACAAAAATATGAGTTCTCTCAGGCTTTTAAAGAAAAGAAGTAGCTATGTAAGTCCATTGGAGAGTTCAGGCAAGCACCTAGAAGTACATAAGAGAAGACACTGAAAGGCTAAGGCTGAGATGGTAGGTGTGTCTTCCCCGCTGTTACCTTCAACAGTATCCTGCCTAGTTTCTAGCTGGAAAGATGTAATACTCCCATGGCTGTGATGGAGCCCAGAAACCTGGTGGGGATGCTGGGAATTTCTGGAGCTGCTTAGAAGATTGTCTAAACACAGATGCATATTATTAATTAGAAAACAAACAAGCAAACAAGCAAACAAAAGAAGCCCTTGACAAGTGCATTAAAAATAAAACTGAAATTCAATTTAAAATACTGATGATCTCTTCTAAAGCTTAGAATTTTCTCAGCATTATTTCAGTCTATCAGAAGGGTGTTCCTATTTTTCAGTGGCTCAGACAAAATTACCTTCAGAATTGGTAGAAAAACATTAAACTTTTAAAGTCGTTGTGGACTTCATTAAAATAATGACTGTTTTAAAATCCAGAAATTTACTCTTGTTCTCTATCTTTACTGTAAAGCTACAATTTTTGTCACTTTTCAAACGTTTTATTTTATAAAAGCCTTTTTCTTTGATGTTGATTTTAGTTGAACTAGCGGCTGCTGCAAATAATTTTGTCATTTAATTACTACTTCTCAGGCAAAATTCAGAAATGGATTGAAGGCTGAAAATGCACCATTCTTTTCTCTTCCCGTCTATTAATAATAAAAAGTAGAGAAAACAATACTGACAAAACCCTCCAGGTGCGTCAGCTTTCCGGAGACACTTTGGTGCCTGGAGATGGAGACAGATGACCAGTGGGAGTTTTAAAATCCCTCCTACAGATAAATGCATAACTCCTATTGACTTCAGTGGAAATGAGGCAGTAACACATATACGTAATTCTGATAATCTCACTAGTCATTTATCTGCATAGTATACATCTAACTATCAGCTTCTAGAGACAGGAAATAATCTCCCAGTTCACTAAATAACGTATCCATTTCATTCATTTAGTAATCTTGCTAGTCTTAAACAAATTTTCATTTTATGAGGAAAAAAACAGATGCCATATATTTTAGTTAAATACAATTAATTAAACTAGTTTTATGCATTTAAATTGATTTTTAGTTTCCACCCCAGCGCTTTTGGACACAACGCCCAAATAAAACCATTGTTTAGTAAAGGAAAGTCTTTTGCCATTTTCTGAGATGATATGAATATAAAACATAAGTATGTGAACAAATTACAATAAGTCTCATTCTTTCACTGTGCATATACGTATGCAAAAATAAAAAGATATTGAAATGTATCAAATATACATTGCAAATACAGTTGCAAATCAGCTTGTGTTAATCATGCCAGTCAAGGAGAATGAAGATAATTACCAAGTACAAATGCAAAGCAAAAATAAAACCAGCTATTTAAATCAAAGTTTCCTTCTCACTGGTTTTAATCATGATCAAAATTAGAAGCTTTAATTACTATGAGCAGGTGAAGACTAATACAAATCTATGAGACACAGCCCCATGAAATACAGCCACATTTTCTTAAATTTGTTATTTCTACATAGGTTGCTCTGTAAGTAATGCCTCCCATTTATTTCCCTGGAAACTACAACGGATATAAAGAGTCCAGTAACACCATTTCATAGGGCAAATTCTCAGCTACAGCACATTATTTTTCAACAGGGTCACCACCATGAGCTACGCATTTTCACCAGGGATGAACAAGGGCCTGCACTTGCAGCAATCTGTACCAGTGGAGGTGACACACTGTCAGTACTGCCACTGCTGAAACATGCCACCCACAGCCTCACTATGCTCACATCCACTGCTTGGTCTCCATAAACATTCAGCAAGAATCAATGAATGTTAATGAGTGCAGTTTTTAATTCACGGAGGAATTCAATTCCATACTTTTATGTCATAACCAGTTGCCCAAGGAGGTTGTGGATGCCCTTCAGTGTCAGATGCCATTCTGTCAGACTGCCCTCTGCTGCCATCTGTCACACCGCAACAACATGTAATGGGATATTGGTGGGAAGGTTCAACATCTACTGCCATATCACCAACATCCACCTCTGACATTGTGAGCCAACATAATGAAGTAGGAGGCATTATTTTCAGAGCATCCATCATAAAATAACAAGAATCTTGTTCTCCTGTTTACTGACTAGATCTATGTGCCTTAATGCAGATATAACACGAACTAAGTGACTTTTTCTCAGAGTCTATGATTACTTTCAAATCTGTTGCCATCATATCACAGGTAAATTTCGCCAGCAATTATCCATCATATTCAGGGTTTTTTTCAGTTCTATGTATTTCTACCCATGTAGTAGTAAAATCCTTTGAATAGCTGAGTGTAATTCCTTGGCTTCAGAAGGCTCTATGGATTCCTCCTCTTTGCCTGTCTGGAAAATGAAATGCTACAAAGGAGAAGAAAAGTGCCCAAATCCCATACCATCAATTTTAAAAGGGCATATACATGATGCAACTCATAGGCATTAACCTTACACTCTGCAAAAGATCTCCTTTTAATATACAGGGAATGAAATAGATCAAATCATAATGCAGAATAATTTGATGAAAAAAAAATCATTCTCTTCTTTTAACTGACACTCAGGCAAAAACGTTTTATTTCTTTTGTTTTTTTTGTTTGTTTTTTGCTGTGTCTTGCTGAGAAAGCTGGGGATGTTGCAGCAAACAGAATGTTCGTATTTGAGTGTATGAATAATGAGACTTGTGTGCATAACTTTTTTGTGCCACTCTGAAAATTGCCTCTTATTGCATTTCTTTGAGTCTGGAAGAATAGCCTTTATACCTCTAAGGGCTATAAAAGGCCTGAAGTAAATATTTAATGGAATGGAAACAATAATGTGACATCATTCCAGTAAATACAGCTTTGTGCTGTGCAGCTTGTTTTACAATAATGGTGTTACTTAGTCATTTATTGGTCTTCTGAGCAGCTGCAGGGAAAAAAAAAAAAAAAAGAGCCAGCAACAACAAAAAACAGGTGCACTTAGGGAACTGCCTTATTTGAGAGCTGAGAAATGTGCTCAGGTTTACTGTATAAGCACAGAGCTGAATACAACTGGGTTTGCTTGGCTGCATCTCCTCTGCAAAAGCTTTTTTTTTGTACATAAGTGCATGAGTGATGTTATACCCTAAACCATTTTATTAGAACCAGTGGCTGGCTCCTGAATACCCTAATTTGTTTTCTTAGTGTTAAAAAGTCCCTGTACATCTGCTTTGCCCCAGCATTCCAGCCATCCCTGCTCCTGCACAGGAGAGCCCATGGCCCTTTTGGCTTTCTCTTTGTGTTAACAGAAGAGTGAGTGGGACATTAATCCTGTCCTCACTGGCCAGGGAACCCACAGTGGGTAAAGAGCTGCTGCCTTCTTGGCATCTTCCTTTAATTCTCCTTTTCACTTGGTTATTCATCACCCTGCACATGGAGGCAGGAGAACCCAGGGATGCCCAGCCAAATTCCTGAGGGTCTGAAATACCCAATGGAAGATAATGAGGACCCACTCACTCTGAACACAACTACTGGTCCTGTGAAACCCCTTTGACAAAACTCTCTCTGGACTATCGCGTTGCTCGGGTGGGGTTCATCCACATCACCACAGCAGTGCTGAGCTGTGAGAACAGTGGGGCAGGGAAGCAGCTGGACAGCACCTCCTGGGGGCTCCCCTGAGGGCTGGTAAGGAGCCTCTGCTTCGAGAAGGAGTGTTACTATCAATAAGCTGATGTTGCATGGACCAAGGGATGATTTTCCCTCCTCCAGCTCCTAGGAACTGGCTGCAGAATGTGGCACAAATGGAACATAATGGTTTCTCACTCATTTTAAGATAAGAGAGCTACAACTCAAATTTTCTCTCTCTTGTCTCACTGGAGAGCTTATATGTTAAGAGCACTTGTATAAAGTTGCTGGAATACAAAGTATGTATTATTTATTATTTTCATGCTTAAAACAGTTTGACAAAAGACAAGAGGAGATGACATTTGAAGGGAATATAGAACAGAGAAGAGCTACATTAAAAGATCACGAGGATCACTTTGTCAGCTAGTTCTTGTCTGTACACTGCCTTGATTAGATGAAATGCATGTGTACATTTATTCCATATCAGAAATAAATGATGGTGGTACATAAAGGTTTTACAAGTACAACTTTAGGATAAATGAACTACTCAGAGGTGGAAATGTGAGCAATGATATAAACTATGCACTCACTGTTTGTATCTTCCACTTGAGTTTCATGAAAAATTGCTGTTGTCATGTTTCAAAAAGATTTTGACAGCATTTTCTTTATTTGAAGGTCTTCACCTTCCATCTGCTCAGCACAAAATGTTGACTAGTGTGAGTTCAATCAAGAGGGAAATCATACCAATGTCCACATGGCTCAGAAAAGCTTTCTTCCATACGATAGTTATCCTAAGACTTTTTATGAGGGAAAACTAATATTGTGCTCTTTGGAAATAATTGGAAAGAAGGGAAGGATCTGCCATAGATTCGCTAAAATAATTTCTTTTAAATAATGAATTCTGCACCTATTCCATGCTGAGGATCCAAAAAGTGCTGGCTTTCTTCAGGTGAGGATTCCTTGCAGGAGAGAAAAAAAAAAAAAAGACATCACTGTGATAAAGCTTGAAAGCTGGAGACATAACAGCAGGCAGGCTCCAGGGGACAGATCCTTCTCTGGAGTAAATTGCCATAGCTCTCCTGGAGTTATGACAATTTAGACCAGCAAAGAGCTCCCCTTTGAGCCCTCTATTTGTCCTTTTGGGAATTAGACTAGACCATTTCAACACATATATTGGAGGAGATGTACAATCTTTGCTTCTATTTATAAAGTATAAAAAGAGGCAATCTCTTCAGATTGTGGGAGTTTATCTTGAAGTTTGTATGATATTCTTTCATAAATTGCTGTTGTAGCAAGAGATTGAAGCCATTTATCAGCAGGTATTGGAGATGTTACAGTGATGCATTATGATACATTTAGCTACCAATATTTAGCTATCAATATGATACATTTATCATCAATATCTAGCCAATACTACCAATGATTTAGCAGGAGAGGTTAGATGAAAATACTCTGATGTATCATTAGGGAGACAGAGTGTCTGGAATGGAAGACTCCAGTATCATTTATATTTCTTGTGTTGCTGTGTCCCAAAACTGCATCACTGCAGAGTAGAGGGATTTTTCAGAGTGTGGCATCTTTTTATGAGTTGGAGGTTTTGTCTACTTACACAGAAGTGTGCACAACTCTAACTCCTCAAACTACAGGCAGGTGACAGATTTTGGCACATATATCAGCAAATGAGGAGTTTCAAAATCTAATTGAAAAGAATGGGATCTGGGCATAAATAGCACACTAAATTGCTGCTCAACCTCTTATATTACTATTTACAGTCACGCAAAGGGAGATAAACACTGCAGGTTTTCAAGTTTTTTATTCACTTACTTTTACCAAGCAACTTTCAAAAATGTTAATGACCACACATAAGCAGACTAGTAAAGAGATGAGCACCCCAAATTCTGTATTATAGAACACAGGATAGAAAGAAGTGCCCAAAGGGATTCGTGAGTGTACTGGATGAATGGGACTAGTGACAACGTAGTAGAACTGTAATGTTGTGTGTTGCCTTTCCAAATCCTTACTCATCTTTTCATGGCATTTCAGCCCACAGGTGGGTAGATAGATATTAAGGATAGCTATCCGTGGACTCATCATTTCACAGCTATGTAAAGGAAAAAGTAGCCAGCTAGTGGGGAGAACAATGCAAAAAGAAGCCCTGGCCTCTCAGAGTAAACAAACAAGTTCAGCAAGGACAGAAATAAGCAGCAAAGAAAGCCCCAATACTTTGTACACAAACTGAGACCGGAGCAGGCTGCATTTGAGTCTCACTGAAGACATTAAAAACATTTTCTGTAATAGTTACACAGAAAACAGCCAGTCAACAAGACTCCAAATTACTGTGATTCCCAGAACAGCAATGCTGAAATTATTTTCCTACAACTTGCTTTTAATTAATCATGTTAAGGAGAAAAGAAAGCATTTTTGCTAAGTTTATTCAGAATCCCAAATTAGTCCCAAAGCCTCTGAGCGCCTCAGTTTGATTACATCCAGCCTTATTAATGAACAAAATTTGCAAATTTTCTGCTGCAATGAAAGCTATTCAGACTATGAAAATCTCAGAATGACTGACAAAACTGTCTGAATAAGCAACATGACAGTTGATAAGTAAAACTGAAGGTGGAAGCAACCTTGTATGTAGAGCTCAGCGAAGCTCCGAACTCAGAAATGGCTATGGTCAACAAAAGCAAGGAAGATATTAGGTTGTTTCTGAAATTGGATGACAATAAGGCAGAAAAAAAAATGCCATCTTATTTTATGGCATTATAACTACTCTAACTCCTCTAGGATTCTATGCTTGTTCTGCTCATTGAGTGTAACAGGGATCTTTGCAGAATTAGCCTGTGCCAAGCAAAAGAGGAGACAGCTCCACGTGCTTCCAGTAGAGCTCCACCTAGCCGTGGATGGTGGATGTGGTATCTTAAATGTCAGAACAACTCATTCTCTAGCAGCCTACTGGCGCTGCCTGCACCCATGGTACTGAGCACTGGAACAGAAGATTGATTTTTCTGCCCAGCCTCAATCAGATAACATCACTGTTTTGGTGAGGGTGGAGGGGGTCAGGATAAGTCCATGTGTTCACTGCACTGAAGGGTGGTGCGGGCTGCAGCTGAATCTTGCTTAATGCCCTCACTGAAGTCCAACATTAGATTCTCAGCAGTGGAAAAGTGAGTTAGATTAGACTCGTGCTCAAGGCTGTACACTAGATCAAAATACAGTATTGAAATGGCCCCAGAAGAGCTGGAGAATAAAAAAAAAAACATTGGAAGGGAATGAAGATAGTTAGAAGCAAAGGAAATATCACATCAGAGAAAGGCTCAAGGAATTTGGGATATTTTTTCTGTGAAAAAAAAAAAAAAAAAAGACACCAGTAATAGAGGGTATGATATACAAAATATTTTAAATGACAAATAGCCTATAGTAGGTACCTTTTAAACAGGCTTAACATAAGTGCTACGAGACAATGAAACTGCTATAAGTTAGTAGATTCAAAATGGTGAAAGAAAATATATTTTCTCCTGGCAAGTAGCTAGACAGTCAGGCTAGAAAGAAAGGTATCAGTGAAATTAAGAACAGCACTATTCAGATAAATTGTTGAGTCTCTGCTGTGGAAGAAATGACTGCTAGGTATTAATGACACAAAGAGTTTTGGACAATACATAGAAAAAATAGACTTTCGAGGCTTAAGATAATCTTCAGACACTAAGAGGCTATGAATGAGCTTCATGTGAGACACACCAACACATCTCCCTCCTCCCCCCCCCCCCCAAATCTTCTAAATCAGATGCCAAGGTGGAAAGGGAACCTTGGCCTGATGTTACTGATAGTAATTAACTGTGACTCTTGTCTCCTCATCTAAGCGGCATGTATTTGAAAGGAGGGCTAGTTTAGTGCTGATTTAAGGAAGAGAGGACAAATGTTATAGTTGAGCATTTTCAGTCACGACGAAAAGTGACTAAAAGGAGTTTTAATCATTATTTATCATGTATACTTGGCAGGTATTTTGTGCAACGCCAGTACAGTATTTAGAGCGTTTGTCCAAACCTTTACACTTTTATTCAAGCAAGAAATCTCTTTGTGCCACTGGGGAGTGATCACACAGATAAAAACTATCAAATCATTTCAGAAAGCCTAACATGACATCTCACACTGACCTTACACTGGGGTCAACTCATTATGATGAAATGATGAAGAACGTTCTTCTCAAGCTGGGTTAAAAATTCAGAAGCCAAGTAGGAAAAGACCCAACAGATGCCAGAAAGCATTCTCCATGATCATGCTACGTTCCTCTCTTCCACAACAAGCTCTTTTTTAATGATAGTACAGGGGACAGCGGTGACACAGATTAATGATACGAGAAGAGGGTGCAAGCACACAAAATGTTCACAGGTTTCCCATTTGACACTGCCACCGTTACATTAGTAATCAGACCTCAAATATGAGGCCATGCTTTTGTCCATGGAGGAGTCTGATACAAGATTAAGGTCACCATTTTCATAACATGTTAACACGGCAAAATGAATTCAGTCTGATGTTATATTGTGTTAGCCTTGGTTTTAAGTGAAATAAGTAAAGAACTGACATTATTTTAAGAGAACTTATGGTCTGATTAAGTTGTTTTTAGTATAATTGGAGAAGTACTAATGAAAAGGAAGAGACAAAAAAGAACAACAGATCCTCAGAGAGATGCATGCTAGCATTTAGTTAAAAGAATTTAAATCAGTAATGAACAATCCAGGTTTGCTGCACACATGTCTAAAAGATGCATTAAAACATCACACTCTACAGACTGAATTCTCTTCTCTAACAATTTAAATTAAATCACAGCTGCAGTCTGGTTTTTGAAGTAGAATAAACACAAATATCTACAAAGACATATGTATTATTTGGAATTCTTCTAACAGATAGTTTTCTAACATATTTCTGTATTCTTAAAGTACAAAACCAAGCCAAAACAACATCAAAGCAACCTTGATTAAATTCTGTAATGAAGCACCTGCAATGGTGCACCATGCTAGAGCACAGCTATACTCATTGTGTTCTCCTTTCCTTGTATAGTACAATAACCATTTGGATGAACAGTGGCATATGAATGAGCTAAACAGCATTTAGTTGTAGCTTAGGCAGAGTCAGATCTATGTTATGTAAAATTCACAACTTTCTACTTCTAAGATTTCTCCCTTTTTCCTTTAATCCAGAAAAGGATACACATTCAATTTTAGTAAAATAATCTTTTGGTATATCTACAGGGACCATTTCTGATATAGAATTAAATTGTGGTGCAGACAGAATCTTTATTACATTTACATGACCCCATAAAGATAACTTTAATAGTTCCCCATAGAGTAAAACCCTCCTTAATTTTGTTAATTATTTTCCCCCGGTTATGCTTAGCTATGTCTTCTAATACAGTATTGATCTTGATACTCAGATCTGTCAAATACTTAGCAATCCACTTAAATCCCCATTGGGGAAAAAGGTTTGAGGGACAGACCTTAGACAGAGCTGATGTTTCAGAGTTGCACTGTTAATTCTGACCAGAAATCCTTATTTCTTCTTGCCTTTTTTTCTGAAAAGGGTCTAAATTTTAAGAAAATGTAAGTGGTGTTTAGGCACACTCCTTAGGGTTACTAAGCATTCAGAAAAGCTCAGAGAACATCTCTATGGGGTACTCGTGGTTCATCCACAGTTCCGGATCCCAGCTATGTCTTGTGCTGATGAATGAATGCATGTTGCAATACAGGCATGATTTGCATCTACAGCTTCCAGAATTTCTTACTAATTGACTCCAAAGTTCTTAACTGGAAATAGGAGTGCTGGACTGCACAGAACCTTAGAAGGGGGAACTGGGAGAAGTTCTTCTCAGTTCATCTGGCTTTGTTGGCATTCAGATATACATTCCAGAACAACAAAACAGCATGCTTGGTGTAAGTGCCACACTGACTTTCTCATCTGATTTCTGGTATTCTCTAGGGAATCAAAGGCAGCTGTTTCGTTTGCAGCAGGAGTGCAGTTTCATGGAATCAGCGAATCCTTAGAGCTAGAAGGGACCTTTAAAGGTCACCTACTCAAACTCCCCTGCAATGAACAGGGAAATCCAGAGCTAGATCAGGCTGCCCATGGCCTGATCCAGCCTCACCTTGAAAGTCTCCAGGGACAGGGCATCAACCACATCTCTGGGCAACCTGTTCCAGTGCCTCACCACCCTCACTGTAAAAGACTTTTTCTTTATATCCAACCTAAATCCACCCTCTTTGAGGTTGAAACCGTTTCCCCTTGTTCTGTCACATCAGGCCCTGCTAAAGAGTCTGTCCCCTTCTTTCCTGGAGCTCCCCTTTAGATATTGAAAGGCTGCTATCAGGTCACCTTGGAACCTTCTCTTCTTCAGGCTGAACAACCCCATCTCTTTCAGCCTGTCCTTGTAGGAGAGATGTTCCACCTCTTGGATCATTTTTGTGGTCCTCCTCTGGGTGACACATACATTTGATGTGGAGGTAGGTTCTTCAATGCTGACTTTTTCATCCTACATATCTGCTCTTGCTTTATTGTCTGTAAATGCAGATGTAGAAACGGGGGTAAGTTCTGCCATGACATATTCTTTGGGGGTGTTTTTTTTTGTTTGTTTGTTCATTTGTTTGTTTGTTTATTTGTTCATTTTTCCATAAATGACCAGAGTAAAAAGCTCCAGTTAATCTCTCTTTTAAAAACCAGGAACAACCTGCCATCCACTGTCCTGTCCCATCACCCATGCTACCAATGACATCTGTATCTGTGCATCACCAGAGACACAAATTCATCAAAATCTTTCAGACCAAGATTTTGGTATTGTGATCTGGAAATTAGATAATAATGTGAGAGCATGGTGCTATGACAAAAAAAAAAAGAGGGGTAGGATGGGGAGGGGGGGGGAAGATACTCAGCTGTATATTACCAGCTAACAGAATGGTATAAGCAGATGATGTAGATTCCTGCCACACCATATCAACCATGATGTTTTCTGCAGGTCTTTCATTCTACAGTTCAATGAGCAGTTCACGCTCATGTTCTTCTTTTTTTTTTTTTTTAAATCTGTAACATCAGTTATCTGGGAACTGTATTAATGTGATTTTTAGTTGCTTTAGGTGAGCCCTTCCTCACATGTGAGAAAAAATATCTTGAAATGTTTATGGTAAATTAGCTATGTTGGGTTTCTCGGTTCCTTTTTTTGTAGTTGCTATCCAAATGGAAACCTGCTTATATGCCTAAAGCTGAGTTTTGTTATTTTAAAAGTATGGGAATGTTGTGCTGGAAGTAAAAATTCACCTGCCAGCTGTTAATGGGGAAGAATTAAGTGTAAGAGAGGTATTTCCTACACAGATTCCTACATAGATTCTATTTTGTTATTTAGTTTTCAGCCTCTTTCGAATGAATGCATCTAATATTAAAAGGAAAATAAACAAACAAAAAGGAGCAATGTCCTCACATTTATAGTTTAGTGTGGTTTATCTGTTTCTTAACTTGCCTGGAACAATTATTCGGAAGAAAATAGATACTATGGACCACGAGTGTCCAACCCTTGGGCTTGCCTGGGCTGTGCTGAGTGAAGAATAATTGTCCTGGGACACATATAAAATATATAATGCAGATAATGTATAGAAGTAATAAAACTTTAAAAATACTCTTTTATTAAAAACTAAAAAAGGGCAACGAAAACATAAAACTCGTTGTTTGGACCCAAATGCTCTTAAATTACTAAGGAGGAAGTATTACAGGATCTCAAGGAGGGAAGTGATACATTTACATTCTATATTAAACAGTAGTGACAGCAGTGACTTGGTGACAGCAGATATAAAAAGTCATGGCTGCTACCAGTTCTATTCTGTATTATGAATACACTGTTTTTTAATTAAGGGGATAAAAAAGCTGCTAGAATTTTTCTTAATGACAGAGATGCACTATAAAGGAATTACAGGGGGTATGATTTTACAGGGTAGATATCCATACACTCCTGCTACTAAACTGAGTGGGGCATCTTTCACGAGCAGTCAGTTGCAGAGGAGTGCTTGGGAAGGTAACTTTTTGTGCAGCGGCTGCAGTGAAGCATGGGTCCATAACCACAGCATGACCCACAGATGCCTGTAAGATTGCAAATCCTCTATTTATTCCCTAGGTAAAATTTCCTGTTGAAAACAAATGTATGCTTGACTATACAGAGACCCTGTCAGAAACTCCTCCTTCTATCTCTGCATTCAGAAAAATGGAAATTATGCACGTGAGAACTACAGAGTGTCCATATGGTAAAACAGACAATTTTGTGGCGTTTTCTGCAGGTGGGGTGAAGCTGCTAGCAAAACAATTCATAAAATATTCAAAAGTGAAGTCTAAGCACCTCTTTTTGCAGGAAGGAATTTCACCATTTTTCGCTATAGATGTTAATAAGAACTGTTGTCCACAGACATCCTGAGCTTACATTTCTAAACAATACATAAATAACTTTTTGTCTGTAATTGCACACTAGTGGAGCACTATCACATTGTTTGAATTATGCCTACAAACATCTTCTAACATTGCTTTTCTCCTCTATATACAAGAAAACAGCATCTGAAATCAAGAGAAACAGCAACAGTTGAAAGTTTCAGTTAAGCAATCAAGTCAGTACTTAAATGAAAAATGAGTCCCCATGCTTGAACTCCACTAATGGAGCAACTGTGGTTCCTGTCTTGCTAATGCTTAGGCTGCCAGATTCAGAGGAAAACCCAAATGAACAAGCCATGCAAATGCCTACATGGAGTTGAAACTCCCTTAAAGTGTGTTTTCCTAGAGCTGCATTCGAACTATAAGAACTGTAAAAGCCTTCTGTCTCACTAGTATTTAAGTTTTTTGGAAAACATAATTAAATTCACTACTTGGTATACAAGAATGCAAGCAGATCAATACCATGGATCTTGTTTATACAAAGTAGGCCTAGATGAGAAGTCACTGTAGTTCTTTCCTCAGCTCTGCCGTCAGGCTGACCATACAGCAGACCCAGTGCTCACAGATTGCTGCCCTTGTGTTGTTTTCTGTGGAAAGACATCAGAAAACTCTGACTGATTAGTCCTCAAAGTACTGTCCTTAATGCAATTTCTCCTAGCACTGGACAGTGTATTCCTGCTCTCTAATGCATCTCTGCAAGCAATTTGGTTTAGTTGTATTGAATGCTTAGTTGTTTCATTTGTAAGAAAAGAGTAATAACATATATTTGCAATATTTACTTACCTTTCCAGCATTCCCTGCAGCTTAAATTATACACAGTCAGAGGAATAACACAGAAGGCAGTTACCCTTGTTTTAAAAAAACTATGATGGTGAAAGTATACTACCATATTCGAGACAGTAGAAAAATGAATGCCTAGCAACATCATGGAACAGGATTCACAAAGTTCTATTGAGATTTTTTTGTCCCGCCATGGTTTTATTGTGTAACAGTACTTCTATCACTTACCACTTGAAGCTTCCAAAAATGACAATGGGAGTGATAGTACAAATGCTTTGTTGGCAAATTCTTGCTCAGGAAAGTGTACCTGTGCCCTACGTGTTACAGGGAAAGCTTGGAGAAGTAGGAGTGGTGTTGGAGGAAGGATATGGGGTACAGGAAGTCAGGCAGGCTTCTTCCAAAGGGTGGCACGTCATCTGTGCGCAGACAGGGGAGGAGGTTTTGGACTTGTGTGTCTTACATATCTTATGGTTTCTTGCACAGGGACATTTATAGAGATGTTTGTACGTCACCATCAAGTACCAGTTAATAGGATGACTCAAACTCTAGGCAACAGAATTAAATTCTGGTCAAAGTAATTATGCAAGAACACACCTCAGCTGAATGTTTCTCAAATATCTTGCATTTTCAGATTACTGTTATTTTTTAAGATCATCCCACTAGGTTGTAGACGAGCCAATTTCGTGGATCTCTTTCTAGTTTATGGACTGAGTAACTTGCCTATTTCTACACAAATATCACAGTTTTCAACAGTGAAAACTGTAGAGTGTGAACAAGAAACAAACATCTCTGAAAATCTATCCATGTATGTAAATGCTAAGCATGGAATAATCTGCTTACTTTCATTTGTACGACTCTGAGTAACAGAGTCTTCATTCAAGTAACCATGTTAAAGTTATACAAATACAAGGAGAATGAAAAAATTTTAAAATAGCCCACTTTTTTTGTTGTTGTTTTTACTGTCATGAAGATGTTGCAGATTTTACAGCTCTTTAAGCTCAAAGGCATAACTCACCTATTCAGCAGAATTTAGCTGAGCAATATTTACATTTATCTGTTCATGAAACTTCCAGTAGTTTCTTCAAATAAATTATTTGCAGATATCTTATGTGCATATAAATGCTGAGTAATCTGAATGTATGTTTTGGGAAAAAGAAACACCAAAGAATTTAGCCTAGTTCATTCCAGATACAACAATCTGAGAGGAGTGCTTCAGCAGCCACTGAAGTCAAAGGCTTATTTATTGACAGTCGAAACTGACACAATGCTAAGAGTTGAACTCAGTGTAAGGCTGGAAACAAATAAAAAGCAAGGCCTTTTCACAAACTGTTACTCAAACTGCAGCTTTGAACACAACAGGCTCTGGGCAGTTGTGCTGCCTGGCTGTGGAGCCCCAAGCTCCTGCATTTCTGCAGAGCAGTGGAAATTGACTGCTTCCACCTCTTTGAGATTTCTGATAATGATGAGAGGCATCATCCAGGCTGTGGGGCTCACCCCCAGCTTAGTCTCCCTCTAAAAGAAAGCCAAACTGTGCACTTGGAGATTGCTGTCTCTGTATTTTTCTTAGGATTGATGCAGCTAAAAACTGCCCGAGTGACATTTACATTCATGAATGAAATGGAGTTCACAGGCAGATTCTTGAGATATGAATATGTGAAAAGTGGAAGTTTTAAAAACTGTTCATATTTTTTTGCCCTTTTCTGCACAACCTGTAAATCCATTTCCACAGACTAAAAGCATATGCGCTCTTAAATGTGCAACACTTGAAAACAGTACAAAAACAGAGGCAATAATGTCTTTTCTGAGCATCAGAAAGTAAAGATCTGACTCATTTTCCTACTGAGATAAATGAAAAAAAACCTACACTGGGTTCAGCAGGAGCATGTCGGGATGTTTTGCTTTCTGTTTTACATTAGTGGCCAGTTTCTGATCTTACCCCACACAAAATACCTTTACTAAAATTTACAGCAAAGCTCTTCTGCGGGCTCGAGTTATGTTCAAGAGTATCTTACTGACTTCAGTAGAGTTACATCAAATTAAGAATCAGAATTGGGGTACTCATACCAAGAAGCTTGCCCCATGAGCAAGCGACTCCTGAGCTGCATAAGTGTTGCATTCAAAGATGTTCCTGAAACGGGAAAAGAGATTCTAGCATTCTATATGCAGGTAAAAGCTACTGGGAATGTACCACATTAAGGAGTGAATAATGTTGTTCCACTGCCTTCAGAAACCAGGAATGCTTCACTTTTTAGATACAAATAATACGGTGCCAGAGTACATTTTTGAAGGATATATTTTCCATTTAATGTCTGTCACATTTTATGCAGTGTGAAATCTGCGTAAACACTTGATATTCTCTACTGCTCACTGTATCCCTTCGTGTTTGTACACCACACCTTCTGGATGCGAAAGGGACTTTCCCCAGGAATTTTGTATAGCTTTCAACATCAGTTAGAACAGCTGTATATTCAATGGCCTTTATTTTATAACTTTGCTTATAGACAGTAAATTTTATTGTTCCTACCTACGTTTCTTGTTACCTTTTATAATAGAACTATGGTTACTTTAATGTAAAAGAAAAAAAAAAAAAAGATACCAAAAAGTATTAAAGTTTCATAACAAAAAAACCTCCAGACCCAAATCTTCACAGAAATTCACCAAATCCAGCATAACTTTTACAGGTACTGCTACTGATTTCTGCCTCTGTACAGACCCACCCGAATAACCTGGACACTGAATACTGGGAATATCATGAATAAAAATACGGGATAGGAACTTGATCAAATGAAAGGACAAGAGTATTCTCAGTAAGAAACACATGTGAGTTTTTGTCATGGTGTTAGATTCCTGTAAGACACGCTAGGGAATTTTACTAGAAAATGTTAAGAAGTGTACATCCTGCTGATGGAATGATGCAGAGCGCTAAGAAACAATTTTAAATGCTCTCGTTGGCATCCCATAAAGGTGGTTATGGCTATGTTAAGGGATGACCAGTGCTTATTAGTGACCACTGGCATTGTGTTTAGTTAATTAGTTTGTTGCTCTTGTGTGGAGAGATTTTTTCTGTTTGTTGGCAGGGTTTTTAATTTGTGCTGGTCCCAAATCGCTTGATCCTATTTGTATGGTGGTGACTGAGGTTATTGTAACAGGTTCTAGTTATTGTAAGTAGGAGCTCAGCTGGAACTGGAAGTGCGCTCACTGATTGATTGCCTGTCTGCACGCAGTGGACAGAACCTGTGTTTCTTTTCAAGTTCAGAAAGATTCACAAAACAAATTTAAAAGGTCTAATTTTTTTCCAATTAAAGCTGTAGGGGAAGAGTTTGTTTTTACTGAATTAATTAAAATATGGTAATGATCTAGTGTTGAACTAGGTAAAAATGTCGAATGCTCATCTTGGTTTTATTAGTGCAAATCTAGAAGTGTTTTATTTGTTAACAGAGTTACTTCATTCCGAAAATGTGAGCTCACAGGCATAAGAAATTAAGGCTAAACAAAAACATTGCTACAAGGTACAGTAAAAATTGCATCTTTAATCCTAAATAATACATTCCACATCAAAGTAACCAAAACGCGTTTCTTGTTTCTTCTAGTTTCTTTTGCTGTGTTTAACCATAGCATGTATTGCTCTAAGCAGCATTTTTTTTCACAAGCCATGGATCTGATTCTAATGTCAAAGTTACCTAAAACGGGATTGCACAAAGAGAGTGCATCAGTATGTCCAAAACAAAGATATAAGAAGAAAACTATAAACACCTCCAGCCAGGGTTCTTGTCCTACTTTAACCCGAGGAATACTACAGAACAAGACTTGAGATTAACTTCTTTTTGGGTTTTTTTTTTGTTCATTAAATTAATGTTTTTAATTTAGCTTTATGAACAGAGGCATCTCTTTAGAGGGAAATGAATTCAGTGCATGACAGCAGTTTCTAGAATTGTAAGAACCGGATGAAGTAAAACGGTACTGCTGAAGGAAGAGCAGGAAAAAACCTTTATTAACAGAAAAATGCATAGTAGCTGATTGTTCATGAAAAAATCCTCCATTATAAACATGGTATTCTTTCAATCCAAGGACCAATTACTATAGATAATTTTCCTTCTCATTCTCTTCACTTGAGTAAAATTTCAGTTAAAATAAGAGAAGAAAGAAGCACACCGCGTATCATGGGTATCATCTAAGAGCTAACTTCAGTGAAAAACACAGTTTCAGGGGACCCACTGCCTGACCACATTTCATGCTGTGATTCCTCTGGAATGTTTTGGAGCCTTTCACGTAACACTCATAAGCAAGACCACTAAGTTTTCTAGCTCCTTTTACTTGAAAGAAAACAGTGAACAGACCAAGAAGTGAATGCATTCAGTGCTTCCCTAAAAGTTGACCTGGAATGTATAGAATTAAATCTGATATTATAGTAAACCACTACTGAACACCTGAAGAAATCTGCAATTTATGTTACTTCTTCACTTAAGGAAAGGAAAAAAAAAAAAGAAAAAAAAAGTTTTGTTACAGAATCTGCTTAAGTATCTTTCATGTTGTCTATTGTATTGGAGTAGTAAGCCTCTAAGGGAGGTGAAGTCTGGTTTTGGATGCAAGTACATAGCTCCTATTGAAGTCAAGTCAGCCCATGAGATCAATATAGATGTAAAACTGCTGATTCTTAACAATGGGATGGATTAGTGGCAAGGTAATCCAAGGATTGCACAAACCCAGCAATTGAAAGCAGTCCTCAAGCCTGAGAAAGCACATGATTACAAGTGGGTCATCTTCAGGAGTATGTTTTCTACATCTTGGGGGGGGAAAAAAAAAAAGAAAAAAAAAAGAAAAAAAAAAAAAAAGGAGGAGAAAAGTGACATCCTACATCAGAGGGAATTCTAGCTTTTAAAATACCTGCTAAAAAATAATGAACTCTGTTCTTATATTGCTACTTGACTTAATACTGTGCTTAAAGTTTTCCATAGTGTTCAGTGCTGTACAGGCACACAACCAAGGGGTGGTCTCTGCTCCAAAGTGTGGACTTCAAGCAGGCGACACTGGACAATAATACAGTACTGATATAACCAAAGAGAATGAAAGAATGACTGGGCTGGAAGGGGGTACTTCACCAGCCTCCCCAGACCTGCCCAGTGTTGGTGGTGAGAAACACAGGAGGTAGAAGGAAAAGGTGAAGAAGGCTTTACCAATATCTGGGGCACACGAATCTTCCTTTAAAATCTAAGAAATGAGTAATGAAAACTGGCACCCCTGGCTATTCAGGTAGATATCCACGTCTCAATGCAAAGATGAGAGCTAAGGTAAGGCACTGAAGGACCTTGAGGATGAAGGAATAGCGTGGGTTCATTATAAGAAGGAAGAGACATTCAGGGCACAGCTGAAAAAGCAGAAGTGAGAGGAAAGTGGCAGCAACCTTCTCAGTGACCTGAGGAATAAAAAGTGTCCAGGCAGCTCAAGAAGATTAAGTCACATTTTAAAAACGTTTCCCCTGCACCCTCATCCCCTTTTGGTCAGTTTCACTCCTGACTAATCAATAACGCCAAAGGAGGTGACAAAGGAATGAATTAAGACAAAAGGTTTATTCACCTTCTCCCTTGCAAGGTGCTCAGGAGTTGGTGTGATGTCCCCCTTCCAGATCTTAGAGAAGGAAAGTGGTATGAAGGCACATAAACTTTTTTTTCCCTGCAAGTCTCTTTGTGCAATTACTGTAGAGCATGCCATTGCCCATTAGCTGCCTGTCACATTATTAAGATGAGAAGAAATCTTCTGGGTGGTGACAGCTCAGAGTAAATCTGTGCTGGTATTTTAGAAATGGGTGGTGACAGCTCAGGGCAAATCTGCACTGGTATTTTAGAAAAGAATGAGAAATGCCTGTGAGTGTGCGAATGTGTGTGTGTATGAGGAGCGTGTTTGTTTCTGGACACGCATAGGTGGGAGGTGACAATGGTGAGATCCTGTTGTCTACAGATGGTTTCTCACAATACTTGCTGTGCTTGTACATGACCAGCTCAAGAGAGCAGGTGGAGCGTCCTTCTTGTAGCTGGCATTGTCACTAACGCAGCATTACCCCATTGACCCCACACACAGCACTGTGTCCAGTTCTTGGGCCCCCAAGCACAAGGACATGGAGCTGTTGGAATGGGTCCAGAGGAGGGCCACGAAGATGATTAGAATGCTGGAGCACCTCTGCTATGAGGACAGATTGAGTGCTGGGATTCTTCAGCCTGGTGATGAGAAGGTTTGGGGGGACCTTTACAGCAGCTTTCCAGTACCTTGAAAGGGTCCTAGAGGAAAGCTGGGGGGAGACTTTTTGTAAGGACATGTAGTGAGAGGATGAAAGGAAATAGCTTTAAACTGGAAGAGGGTATATTTAGACTAGATAGTAGGAAGAAATTCTCAACTGTGAGTGTGGTGAGACACTGAAACAGGTTACTCAGCGAGGTTGTGGATGCCTCTGCGGAAGCATTCAAGGCCAGGCTGGACGGGGCTTTGAGCAACCTGGTCTAGAGGGAGGTGTCCCTGCCTATGGTAGGGGGTTGGAACAAGGTGGCCTTAAAGGTCCCTTCCAAGCTATACTATTCTGTGATTCTATGATTATGTCAGAGGCTTGCAGAGAATCTCTTGCCTCTTTTTTCTCTTCCTGGAAGCCTTTTATAGGAGACAGAGATGTACCTTTAGACAAAATTAATCCCATAATGACGAGGAAGAGTATGTGATCAACCATTTTATTTCTTTGGATGAATTTGCAGCCAAGAAGTGCCATGAGACCGAGAAGCCCACATGAGCCATGTAGCCACTTCCCATTTTCTCATTTACTGTATATTAAGTACCTGCTTGGAAACTTCTCGTCTTTCACTGAGTAGTTTGTTGTTCCAAAGAATGACACTGGACTTTTGTTTACTTTACATTCATGTTTTGCAACTGCCTCTTATC
>CM060564.1:53815233-53830233 GCA_030625065.1 Alectoris magna
TATTATGTACAAACTGTAATTATGTCACTATTTTATTAAGCTCACCTCACCTGAATCAGTTTTATTATCGGTTTCAAATCCGAAAATTTCTTAAATGCAAACAGCCCTGGGGGCTCTCAGGACGCTCAGAGCAGCAGCTGCTTCCCTTCCTGGGCACGCGGCCGTGCGAGGGAGACGGACGGGCGTTTTAGGAGGGGACGGAAGTATTGAGGGCGGGCGCTGACCTCGCAAAGGAGGGTCGGTGGGGACATTTTCATACCCCTTTTTTTCCAGAAGAGTTAGAAGGAGGGGTGCTCCCCTCCTCGGGGCCGTTCTGGCCATCATCCCCTCCGCCGGTTTTCTGCCCCGACTGCCTGGAAGGCCTCCCGCGGCCTCTGGTGGGCTCCGGTGGTCTCCTGGCCGCAGCCCGACCCCCGCAGCCGGGCGGGGCAGCGGGAGGTGGCGGCCGGGAACCCCCGCTGCGGGGTCAGGGTCTCGAGCAGCTCCGCAGCCGCTTGGAGCCGCGGTAATGCGCAAAACTACTCTTTGTAATCTCCTTTTCAATAGTGAGGAGTACATATAGGTAATTTTAATGAAGAGGTTCCTGTACCACATTATTAGCAATAAATCTACACCATTCTTTGTTGGTTAAAATCATTATCATCATCATCGGTATCATTACTGAACTCATTATTCTTGTGTTACTATCAGAGTAGATTTATGATAACACCCACCATCACGCCTGAGTTAAAGAAGGTGTAAAGGTTTGATTAATAGCTGCTTTCACGTTTTAATACTCGACATTTTCTCACATTTTTTATAAATAAGGGGCACGATAATTACAGGCGGTAATTACTGCTTTTGTTACGAAGTGTCTGATGAGGCGCACGGGCGCTTTTCCCGAAGTCAAATATAAATAAATAAATAACCGCCGGGCACAATAAGTTCTGGTAACGGCGCAGGAAGGCGGACTTTGGAAACAATTAGGCTTTTGCTCCACCAAGGCGACATTTTCGATTAATAAGCGCTAACAAAAAGAAACAATCCCTCTCCGATTCCCGCCCCCCATTGTCCGTCCGTCCCCCCCGCCCCCCAGCCCAGACCCCTTCGCCAAAATATGCAAGTTTGAGAGTAAAAGAGCAAAACCGAGGGCAGGAGCTGGAGCGAGGAACACAAAGAGGGTGTCATCTTTCCACCTTCGCTCTCCCTAACGTAAAATATAACAAAACAATACGGAGGGAACCCGTCCGCCCGGCGGCGGTCCGGCCGCGGCCCCGCATGCTCTTCGCGTGCTCTGCGCGGGCGCTGAGCGCCGCGGCCGCGTTCCCCGCGCCCCGTTCCGCCCCCGGCGGGCGGCGGAGCCCCGCGCTCGCTCTCCCGGGAAGGTTACACGGCGCTCTGCCTCGCTTTGTCTTCCCCGTGCCCTTTCCTGGCAAAAATGGAGACATCACATCCTTGCCCAGCCCCGGCTCAGTATTTATGAAGGTTTTCTGACAAATAGGCAGGCTGGCCACGCATGGGTGACTGCCTTCATTCCGCACTTGGCTTGTTTACATAGGACCAGCACCATTTCCACGGATTAAACAAATCACAGCGAGAAGGAGACATTTATAATCCGCCAACGAGGCCACAGGCAGTTAAAAAATGTGGGCATGTGTGTGTGCGCTGCGAGAAAGAAAAATAAATGTTCATGTCCAGGGAGCTGACCTTCTTCTTAGAGGGTAACTCAAGGGGTATGGATATAAATATAGGTTGTATATAATGCGTTACGCGCCAGGCCGAGGTATGCATTTAATAATTATCTGTTATACGCAGTGATTGTGTACAAATGCACGGCATTAGTTTGCATCTTCCGCCGCGCTCCCTCCCGCCCCACACCCTCCACAGCTCTCGGAGACGGCTCTGCGATCCCGCGGCCGCAGACGGAGCGACGCAAGCAGCGGGCTGCGGGCAGTGCCCACGCGTGTCTGCCTGTGTGCCTGCGGGCGGGGGCGGCACGGAGAGCCCACGCGTGCGGCACGGCCCGGCGTGTCCAGGGGCACATCGCGGAGCTCAGCCCCGAGCGGGACGGTCTCACCCGGAAGCGTTAGGGTGAGGGGGGAAAAAAAAAGATAAAGAAAGAAAGAAAGAAAAAAAAAAAGGTGTGTGTGTGTGGGGAGGGGGGGAGTGGGGGGGGGGGGAAGGGAGAGGTGCGGTATGCAGAAGCCTACGGTATTTTTCAAAGTAAGAGCGTGCGTTTTACGATCCCTCTCCCCCTATCTGCAGGAAGAGTGATGGTGCGGGGGAAGGAGCTATAACTGGAAATGTTGCCCTTTATCTTCTGTCAGCTCTCAGGACACTTGGCTGCTGCTGCTTCTCCGGCTGCTGCTGGGGTTTTTATGACACGTGTCACCCACCTCGGGCAGGAGAAGGAAATTCCCTACAAAATAGCAATGGTTTCGAAAAAAAGGATCGCAACAAAATATTGAATAAATTCCCTTTTAATTTATTTGATCATTCCACATTACGGGGCTATGAATTGCTCAAATTTGATAACAAGTACTCAATTCAACTCATTATGTAAGTTAAATTAGACTTCGATAAAATTTCAGTGGCGCGCAGTGGTTCCTAGAATGAAATGTAATTTGTGCAAGAATTTGTTGTATCTGTCACAAATATTTCCAATTAGCGACCGTAATTATTTGATAGTTTCTGCAATTATGGCTTAAACGGGTGAATTTGGGACTGTGGAGGACCCTAATTGGCCTAAATTTGATATTTTGCATATTTGCATAATGAGGAAATTGGTAGAAAATTGTGTTCATTCATTTGTGAAAAATCCTATGAATTTTATGAATTTGAAAGCTCTGTTTGTGCAGACTGTGACTTTGCTTGCTGATCCCTGAGGAGCTGACGCTGAATGCCTGAATGGGCAGCGCGCCAACTTCTCCACCCGGAGGAGAGGCGGGGGAGGGAGGGATGGAAGGGAGAGGGAGGCAGGGAGGCGGCAGGGAGGAGGGAGGGAGAGAGGGAGGGAGGCAGCGCGGCCGGTGGCAGCCGCCGTGGCCGGGGCCGCCCGCGGGGCAGCGGGGAACAGCGAACCCCCAGCGCTGCGCCCTCACCCGCTCTGCCGGGGAAGGGGGGACCGCGGGGCGGAGGGCGCGCTCCTGGCCGAATGAAACTGCCAGCGGTTCCTCGTTCAGTAAAAGTGTTTGATCTATCGCGCTGTCAATGTGAAGTGTTTAAGGAGAAGCGAAAGCATGGGGTGTAAGATGCTGGCCCAGCACCCGTTCATCACGCGCCGGGGATTTGAGCCTCGCGTTTCTGTTAGTAACGTCTCGACTCTCAGCACGGGCACATTCCGGCCGAGAACCTCCTGTCGGGATGTGCCCCTCTTCGGCCGCGGTGCTGTGATGCCGCTCGAGGAGGGAGGGCGGAGGGAGCAGCCCCGCGGGCAGGAGCGGGCGGTGGAAGGAAAAACGTCCTCCGTTGTCCGTCTTCCTGGGCCACGGCAAGGGAGGCAGAGCGCTGGCTGGTGGCAGAGGGAGATGCCCTTCTCCTTGCTGCCTGTTTTTGCTTTCCTTCCAGCAAGGCTTTAGGAAAGGCCCGAAGGCCTCCGGCGGGCTGCCCTCCTCTCCTCTCATCCTGGTTTCCATAGCTGTGGCTGAGCAGGCTGAGAAAAGCTGATCCCAGGAGCTGCAGAGGCTGAGCGAGGGATGTAATATATTCCCCCGAAGAGTTTTACACACTCCAGCTCTCGGCTGTAACTTCGGTTGGTTAGCACTTTCCCCATCAACATGGACGTGTATAATGTGAAGATGTAACAGACTCTAAATGCTTAAGTGCTTTGTTTCACAGCACATTTTCAGTAAAGGTCAAAATAAATTCATCTCCTTTCACGCAGCATTTGTGTTTGGCTTCCTGAGTCGCTTGCTCAGGGGTTGGGGCAGGATCATTGTGAAATAATTAAAAGCACCTGTGAGCAGATGCGGGGCACCAGCTTCCCACAGCCTGGTTCTGTGAGGGGCTGATGATGTTGCTATGTGCATCATGCATCTCCAGTTGGCATCTGTTTGATGTCACTCCTCAATCAAATGACTCAACTCTTCCATGCCTCTGCTTCACTGGGGTTGTGAGTGTGGGGAATGGAGATAACAGACCTGATTTGGAATGAGGTGGAATTTACTGAGTGTGAAGATGAGAGAGTGAAAGGGTTGAAGCTCTGAGTGAAAAAAAAAAAAAAAATAAAATCTGTAGTAATTGATTCAGTCTGCTCAAGATCCTTGTGGGAACACTGTCTGTGCCCAGTCCTGTGGTGACACTGTGCAGGGCAAATCTGCCCTGCTCTATCATAGATATTTCAGCATACCAAATCATACCTGAGGCTTAGCCCAACTTGCCTTCCATTCCTTTACATGTTGTTTCACCCATTCAGCCTCCCCTCCAGTGATTATTCCTCTTTTCACTTTTTCTCTGTAATTCTTCCTTCTGCCCTCCACAGCCCCATGTTTTATTCTTCTGCAGTTAAGTACCTATTTTACAAAAAAAAAAACAAAAACAAACCCACCGTCATTTACATACACTGGCATATGTTGCTCGAATATCAAGTGATAAAACCTAGCTGATTCCAGGGGGCAACATGGTCATACCCATAACCTACACAGTGCTTGCATCCTGCACCCAGTAAGCTCTGAATAAATGAAGAAAAAGACGAGATCTCAGGAATGATGCTCGTTGCAGGATGCATAAAGGACACACAAGGATTTCGACAGACCAGATTTATTTTTCTTGAGGGTGTGGGCACAGGTTTTTCATACCTTTGAATCAGTGTTTGGAAGTAGCTCATTACATCCCCTTCCAATTATTTTCTAGGAAACACCTTTCTTAAAATAAATCCTTAGGTACCCCAGTCCGTAGATCAAGTCTTGGATCATTGCCACACCAGTGACCCTGAGATACTGGAGTGTTGCAGTAGGCGACAGCGAGGATTCAGGATGTGACGTGGTAGGACTCTCCCCTTTCTTGGTGTCGAAGGGTTAATGTATGCATAAGGGGTGTAGATGAAGTAGGATAGGTGTATAGGTAAATTGCACGACGCAATAAATGCCATTTTTCTGCTCAGCATATTGGTATTCACGTGCAGTTCTTTGGCCCGGGTAGATTTTACCTGATAGTCCAGCACAGGCACAGAGCTAAAAGAACATGGGTTGCCAGGTGCATGGCAACACTGGAGACTGATTCGGATCACCTGAGGTTCTGGATGCAAGGGTTCAGATATGAAATGCTGAACTTTAACAGTCCATGTGGCCAGGAATGTGCCCATGTCCTTGCTGGGCCAGGATCCACCTTTCAGAAAGCTTCTAGAGTAGTGGAGAAAAGCCCATAAAATAGTATGTAAAAATAAACTTCAAAAAAGACTTATTTCAGTTACAGCTGGGGAAGAGAGTCTAAAATCAGTAAAAGGTGCTTCCTCTTCCATGACATTTTTATTTCTAGGCTTTTAAAATATCATCATGTGGCTACTGTATCATCTCCAGTTATTTATGTAAGCACAGTTCTAGGGAACCGTTAACAAGTAAACTCTTGTGCAGATTACCAAGAAGGTAAAGCTCATAGGAGCAGTTTAAATGTTTAAGAGGAAGTGTTATGCTGCTAAATTTCACCATCTAAAGTTACAGTCATCTTCATCTCCAACAATACAGGAAGATAAGCTTCATAGATGTGCGCATTTGACACTCAAACAAAGCTGCTGGCAGGTTTATTTTTGCTCTCACCCTGCCCTGCAGGGCTGACTCAGGTTGCAGAGATGCTATGTGTGAAAGCAGAGCCTGGAACGGGGTACAGTGTGGGTATACGCACCACAGACATGCCGGTACAGTGCAATCTTCCCCAGATTTATTCTTCAATTAGGAGTCAAATTTGGAAACAGAGGACAGGGGATCCACAGAGAAAGGAAAGTCTTTCCCTGATGATCTGAATAAGTTCTTTAAATATACCACAAGACTTCACACAGAAAAGACTCTATAAACATGGTGCATTCTGGTAGTACCAGACTATGGGTGCAAGATGGAATGTGAGTAGTAAATACACATAGGATTAGATCCCGAGAAGACAATTACAACATAACTCCATAATACACTCAAGTTATAACAAAGACTAAGATAAAGTGAATAAGCAGGTGAAGAAACTGCCAATTATCATTTTCCCAAAAGCTATCAACCACCTAAACAGTTTTTTCTTCCACCTAATCCCCATAAAACTGTAATGAAAAAGGGCAAAGGTACTGCGGATGGGACATGCATCAAACCCAACACTCATACTTTAACAGATCCACATTATGAAGCCAATGTCTTAAGGAGAAGACCCCTTCAAGTTGATAAATGCTTCATCTGTATAAGCACTTCTTTTTCCAAGATGTGAAGCATCATTTCTCTTGGTACCAAAGTTGAAGCAGAGCTATGTATGTTAAAATAAGCACTTCAGATCTCTGCCAGACATAAAAAATGCATCTCCTTCAAATTAGAACTCTTACTCTTGCATGCAAATCTGCTAGATGATATAGGTGCTGCAACTAATAAAAATGTGTACGATAAGAAAATGAAGAGCCTCACCAAGTCTCTTCTGTCCGTTCCTTCTAATCACAAATCTTACAACTGAAGATAGACATACACGTTTTTAATGACCATGCCCCAAGTTATTCTATAAACTATATACAAATACTTACAAACTGCTTTTATGATCAGTGAGCTCAAGGCCGCCTCCAGTTGTGTGACTGTTTTGGAAATATCCCCTAACGTGTATTAGCTGCAACATGGATGGGGATACAAGAGACAGCCCCAATCACAACCGTGAGATCTCATATGATTCCATAATCTGTCTGCAGGAAACAGTGAAGCGCCACTGCAAATGTTGGAGAAGAGTGGCCCATCAGGAGAAGTCTATCTAGACATCTGTAAACAATTTTCTGTGCAGCAGAATCTGCTGAAGGATGAATTTGCACTGAAACAAAGACATTTATCCCCGAGTGTAAGTATTTTCAGTAGTCATATGCTACAGCTGAATGAATTAACCAGAAAAATATAGGGATAGGTAAATGAAGATGTTGAAAACCAAAAGAAGGCTGGAGCTTGGATATAAGAGGGTAGAAAATCATGAAAGAAGCCTGAGAAACTGGGGGAACAAGGGATGAAGATGGTTGAGGATGGCTGGTGAGGATAGTAGCTACTTTGCATCATCCTGCAAGCGTCTTCCTAATTCCTTTTGATAGGCTAATATGCTGCAGTACTTTAGAGCTATTCAAAGTTGTTCATTGTAGCCACAGAGTGGGAAATATGACCATAATACATGACACAAAATACTTACATTGGACATGCCATATCTTCAAATCAGAAAAAATATACAAGAATATTTTCTTTTGAATTTTCAATTCAGTGTCCATGTAGCACATTTATAATATTCTCTTCCACCACACACATGGGCATACTTCATCCCAGCTCTGAAAAAATTATGTTAAACTTGAGCTATAGTTAAGGTAATCTATTTGTAGAGTATATGACTGATGTTGTAACTCAAAAATGATGCTTGTGAAAATCCTGATAGCTCAGAATCAAACTGAAATAGAGGGGGAAAAAAAATTAAATATATTAAACTTTGCTAATTTGTATATAACATTCACTTATTTGCGAATCTTCTTCCTGTAAATCAAGAGGCATTTAAAAACTCTACTTAGCATCAGAATATTTTTGAAGTGTCAAGGTACAATAAAACATACATGTCATGGAAATTGCAGATCTCATTCAGTGAAGTGTTCCCCTCTCAAGATTTGCGAGCTAACTCAAACCATGCTATTTACAATCCCGAGACTCCATTCTTTCTGTTACTTAGTATTACAGAATAATTTTTACTTCTCACCAACAGTACTAAAGGTAAACACTACAAGTATCAATTCCAGAGACAGCGAAACTGAGATAATGTTCTGTAAGAGTGTCTTGCAGATGCCTGATGGGCTCAGGTTGATCTTTGAGCTCCGGAGCTTCTTTCTACATGCCTGAAGGTGGTTGGAAAGGATCTTGTTAAGGTTTACCAAAGGACGTATCTCTGTCTGATCCTCAGTCCCAGTGAGTGTTACAGGTGTTCCAAAGACGTCTTTGTTAGGTGTCCTTTGTGAGTTTGAAGGGAATGATATTAAAATATTCTGATTTGGAAGGGACCCACAAGGATCACCAAATCCAACTCCTGGCTTCACACAGGAATGTACAAAATTCAAATCATATGTCTGAGAACGCTGTCCAAATGCTCCTTGAACTCCATCAGCTTGGTGCTGTGCCCACCGCCCTGGGCAGCCCTGTTCCATGCCCACCTCCCTCTGGTGCAGACCCTGTCCCCAGCCCCCAGCTGCCCCTCCCCTGGCACAGCTCCATGCCGTTCCCTCAGGCCCTGTCGCTGCCACAGAGAGCAGAGCTCAGCGCTGCCCTCCGCTCCATGTGAGGAGCTGCAGCCGCCATGAGGCCTCCCCTCAGCTCCTCTGCTCTGGGCTGAGCACACCCAGGGGCCGCAGCTGCTCCTCACTCACCCTGTTCCCCCAGGCCCTTCACCACCTTTGCAGCCCTCCTTTGGATGCTCTCTAACAGCTTTATGTCCTTATCTTGTGTCACCCCAATGGCACCCAATGTGGGAGGTGAGGCCGCACAGCACAGAGCAGAGTGGGACAGCCCCTCCCCTTGCCTGCTGGCAGCGCTGGGCCTGGTGCACCCCAGGGTGCGGTTGGCCCTTTGGGCTGCCTTGACTGACTCACATTCAACTCACTGTCAGCCAGATCCCCCGGATCTGAACTACAACACTAACTCGGGAGTGCAAAGATTCCGTAGAAGTGGGGAAATGAGAGACCTTTGGTAAGTTGCAGTAGTTTTGTTTTATGTTTGTAACTTGGGGTTCCAAGTCTGGGGAAAGAAATCTCCTGTAGTAAGAGTCAGAAAGAAACAAGTTTGGGAAGATGCAAAACAATCCAGTATGTAGAAGTCATTTGGGACTGGTCACTGCAGGCAGAATTGTTGCCTTTTTTTGGTTTATCCCTTTGAATACATCTGTGTAGGAATACTGTTTGCCAGTCTCTCATATGTCCCCGTGAAATTAGGCCTGTCAGAGTTAAGCACCAAACATAAAGCTTTCTCTCACTGAGCTCTCTAACCATTCTCCAAGTTACCGTGGGCAGCAGAGCGAGCTGTAGTTCCAAATATTTTCTATTTTGCTGTTCTTAAGAATAGAGCTTTGCTGAATGCAAAGGAAAGTGAGAGATGGTTGCTCAGCTTTCCATTTTAGGGGGAGAGGAAACAGAAGCATTTGGCAGCGTCCTCCCCCGCCCATGTCCCTCTGAGTCCTTTCCTTCTTGGCTGCAAGAGAAGGTGGAGCCCCCAGTGTCCTGGTGGAGTGAGGAGAGTATGCAGTTCCCCACATTCTGGCAGGACAAGCAGCTTCCACAGGAAGGCACAGCAAGACAGACAGCACCTGGGTTGTGTACTGCTCTTGGTTTCCAGTGTCATGACTGGGCAATACCTTGTCTTTGTGTATTAAATATAGAAAATAAATGGTGGTGCAGGAACAAAGGGCTATTTTCCTCACTAAAGTTTTTGGCCATGACTGTTTGGATATATGATCAATTGGCCTAAACGAACCCTCTCCCTAGGCTTCTTCTCCAGACGCCTAAGTGGTGGCAGCTCCACCCACCTTCATTTGAGTGCTGTGCGGCTTCTTCCCTGGAAGGGAATTAATGGGAACTGCTTGATGCCCAGCATTTTCGAAAAATCAGTCTTTGCTGTGGACACTGCAGCCAAACTTTATTAAACAACTATTTTGAACATATTAGTGCTGGGTTTTGTTCAGATTTATTAACATGATGACAAGAATATCTGCGGTACGGAAAAAATAAGAGTTCCACCATTCAATTGGCCTGATTCATTTTCCTGTAGTATCTCTTGCAGTCCATCTGCTGAAAGATGAAGCCAAAATGTTTTAGAGTTATGTTTTCATAGGGAATTCTCTGTTAATTAGTTATTTCTCTCTGCCATGTGTAGCAACTGATGAAATCAGCTACTGTAATTTCATGAAAAGCAATGCTGGACTGTTTGTTTGTATCAACATGAACGCTTTCTTACACACAGCACTCTAGTGGTACACAAGTGGTCCAGATAACATTTATTTTTAATATAAGGACACACAGCAACTGTAGCATCACAATTTATTTTCTTGTGCCTAAAAACATGATCCTAGACTAAATGCTGCAGAAAGATTTTATGTCCTCAGATTCAATTTTACATACATTTTAATAAATTTTTACAGAGTAGAGCGTAGCATACTAAAGTTAGTGCTAAGATTTTTTTTTTTTTCCTAGAGTAAAATAGCCTGCTCTACAGTTGTATTTAATAGGCTCAAGTTACAGATCTTCTAGTGTCATCTGCTGTTTGAACTTCATTTAGTGAGGACGTGGCACTGCCATGCTAAGAAAACTCTGCTCTATAATTGCAAATGAAGTATTTAAACCTTTTTACATTTTAATACCAGACTCTCCGTAGCTGAAGACTGGATTGTTTCCAGGGAGCTTAATTACATAGGGAAAACACAGAATACCACCTTCTGTACATTCCATGTTTGTGCTTTCCCTTTTTGTCTTTTTAATGCCCTTAATGTTCTTAAACAGTGCTTTCCGTCTGTAAACCCCATTGAGAGTCCTAAAGTGGGGGACTTCATTGGCTTCTTCTTCATCTCTGATAACATTAAAAATAAATAAAAAAAAAAAAAAAAAAAAAAGTGGGGACAAGCTATAGCAAGACAGTCCAGTCAGCAGTATTCACCAACTACAAGAGAAGTAAGCACTGTCTTCTTTCAGAGTAAGATCATCATGCTTGACTGATCTCACCAGAATGAGGAAAATGAGCCACTGGTTGAGATTATGCTATCACTGGAACTCCTGTGTTTGGCACAGAAGAAGGGAGAGGATGAATCAAAGGACTGAAAACTTGCAGACACTAGTGAAAAAAACATTAGGAACGCTGTTGTGTCTTTATTCATCTCCTCACTAAGGAAAAGGTGAGATAAAGACCCCTTCAGAACTACACTTTTTCAGGACTAGGGGAGAGTATGGGAGTCTCTTGCTTTTGGTCTTCTGGTACTCCTTCCCAGAGAGGTGAAAGGTAGAAAGCTGACACAGCTCCAGGACCTTTAGGTAGTGGGCTTTAATGATGCTGTTCTACAGGCTGTTGTGTGAAGAAATTCTCACTCAGCCCATATATCCTCCTTAGACTACTGGTGAACACATGTGATGAAAGATGGGTTACATCAGAATAGGAATCAACAGGATTATATTGAAAATACCAGACTAATGGTGCATAGCACAATTTGCGCAACTAGTGATTACCTGTTTTGGAAACAAAAGACATTAGAGCTTCAACATAAAAAGAATCTAAATATACCACTTCCATTGCTTTCAAGATTCCCTCTGTAAATCTTTACGAAGGTAAACTGAAAATGGTATATTAATAATAATAATAAAAAGTTAAAACATTGACAATATTTCATATAGCATTTGAGGTTGATATGAGGTGTATGGAAGAAGAAATAAAATCAAATGCAATATTTGCCTTCAGAGAAAAAACTGACTGTTGTATTTTACAAGGGTGGCATTCAAGAGCCATCATTTAGAGTGTCCAAGACAGGAGCAGATGAAAAAAATTTCTCACTGTTCCTCAGAGAGAAATGCTTGGGCTTAAGAAAAACCCAGTGAGATAGAGAATCCTGATATAGGAATGGCAAAGTCAGGAGTGCGAAGAAACACAGAGCAGCAGCATGGGAACTTAAAAATTGATTCATTTAATATTTTAGAAGCTTTCCCCGTTCTGTATTTCACTTTAAGATTTCTAGTGTCATGTCCTGGCTTTTGAATTAGAAATCTAATTATCTGATATATATATGTGTGCAGAATCCATGAGGCAGACTTCTTAAAGAAGTAATTTTAATTCTGCAACACTCTTCATGTCAAACATCAGCTGAGATAACAGAGATGTGCAAAGTAATCTGTGGTGATTCCATTGGGCTTGTCCTCTGACATTGCTCCTTTTCCCTCTCTATGTATAGGGAAGATATTTCTGCCTGATTTCATTCTGAAATTATCAGAAGACTTACAAAGTTTTTTTCCTTACATTGCTGGATGGCTTGTTTTGTAGTCTCTGTCTAGCAAGACATAATGCTGTGAGGCTTTGGACGTCAATAAGAAGGGCAGAATCAAATCAGCCTTGCCTTGCTCCGCTATGTCATCGCAGTTAAATGCAAGCAAATGAAAAGAGTAAACAGCGTTAAAAAAACCCAAAACACTACTCCCTATTTTTTTTTTAAAGTTGTGAAATTCCTTCTTACATTGTGATTTTATTCTTTTATTAAAAACTAGTTATCATAGTATTTTGTGAGAGTTAAGAACTAGATCTCCAAAGCAAGAAGGAGAACATATATTTTGAAAGGAAGATGTATGTTTCAGGACTTCTGTAAATGTCAAGAAGCAAACTATAGGCATAAACAAAATGTCTTCCCCACTCACAGTGTTCCCTTCAGGTTATTTCTTGCTAGTGACAGGGCTATGCTGTGTTTTTTGAGACTTATGTTCTTCTCCCAAAGAGCACAGCTACACAAATTAATTTTTTATACTTGTCACAGCTCATCCACTAACAAGCCACAGTTTTGTCTGAGCTATTCAGCAAGCAGCTTTCTGAGACAGCATTGGTAGAGTTTTTTGAGGAGTTACCTGGCTGACTGTTATTAGTTTCTGAATGTTGGTACTGTGTGGTGTACCTGTGATGGGTGTAGCCAGTTGCCTGGGTTGGCTCTGGCTTTGAGTAAGCATGTGTGTTCCTATGATGTGGTTGCTTCCACGTGTGAATTCATGTATTGGTCACACATGGATTTCTTTTCATGAAAATTCAAGTGGGTGAAATTGAATTACAGAAATGATTTAGAAATTCCAAACACATCATTTAAAAATACAAGAGAATATTCAACAACTCCCTCTGCCCGTCCATCAGTCTATCTAATAGAGAAGATGGGTGAATTTTGTACCAGTTTTAGAAAAAGTTGTAGTTTAAAAGCTTTGGATAAAGTCTTTAATGAACACCTATATTTGAAGAATAGCAGGGAGGCTGGAACTTGATGATCATGAAGGTCCCTTCTAATCCAGACCATTCCATGACTCTAAGAAATAACAACAACAACAATATAGTTACTTTATTTTTTTTAATGAAATGTTGAACTGCAAGTTTTTTGGGAAATCACAGAACAGTTTTCTTAAAAAATGATAGAGATGCTTATGTCAGCAAACAATGGAATTTAGCCCCTGCAGACCTCCACACACCTTTGTGTTCAAAATAGGATATTACATAAAATCCAGGGATTCACATACCTTGGGTTCTCACACAGTAGTAAGACTCATACTTCATCCAGAGCTTGCCTTGGGTCTGTCTGTCTCTTGAAATGTACTCCTGATAACAACAGCTGTATAGGTATAAAGCTTAATCCTTCTGCTAAAGTGAATACGAGCTTTTATGATGATTTCAGTGGAAATAATTTTATAAGCCGCATTGAAAATGACATCATATGCTTTGACTGTTTGTATAGACTCAGATATGTACAGCAAAACCTCATGAAAAAAAATTCTCTAACAAATAACAAGTACCCCACACTGAGCCTGTCACATCTTTATATCTCATTTGTTTTTCTTTTTTTTTCCTTTTTTTTTTTTTTTTTTTTTGTTACCCAAATAAAAATAAATATCACCAGTAGGGGGAATAGATGTATAAAAAAACAAACTCAGAACACTTTTATTATCAATTTGGATGGCAGTTAGTCCACTTAAAAAGTTACTGGTTTATCCTTCCACCATGTCCTCTGTAAGAGAAAGATGTTGGGGAAAATACTATTCTTAGACAAGCAGTTAAGGTCATTCAGAAATTCAGTTATGCTGTTTTACTTTCTGAAAAAGTTAAGTTAAGCCATCATAGAGTGTCCAGGCTGAGAGGTGGCTATCCTGCCAGCCTCTGCCTCTGCAGCACTGCTCCTGCAGCAAATGAGGGTTTATCTCCCATAAATGATACAGAGGCTGTTGTGAAAGAAAATTAAGAAAGGAGAAGCAATCAATCAGAAAATATGAATGAGAGGAGGATGCTACAGTTCCCTCCGGAACAATATAACCCACAGCACCTTGCAACTTGCTTCCACCTTCTGCAGATGCTAAGAGCTGCACACCATCCACGTGTTTCCAGCATGGTGCTCACTGTCTACCTACACCCAAAACTGAGGTAGAAACCTCCAAATACAATCAAGCAGTCTTCAGTTAACTCAGCTTCTATGTAAGGAGAAACTGTGGAGAATTTACCTGGGATCGTGGCATTGCTACAATGCTAAGCCATTTGCAAAATGAAAACTTTCAAATTAAATAATACTCTGCCACTGGTTTTCAAATAGCGCTCTTCAAATTGTTGACAAATATGAAGTTGAACTATGGGGAAAAGTCCAAACTGAGAAGTGGAAGCAGGTTTTTCAGGTGCACCTTGGTTCAGGAAGACAGTGGATCTCTATCTCATGGAAATGGGGCCTGAGACATCTCTCACACACCTCAGCCAGGTTTGCTCAAAGACTGGGAACCGGCAGCTGGAAAAGAGGATGCAGGGCTAGAGTCGGACAGAGTATGCAAGTCAGAATGCTACTTACGATGCAAAACTTTCTGTTTCTATGCCATTTCAGTGATTTTCTCCAGTTTCATGCTGACCCTGACTTGACTGGAGAACCTTGGAACTAAATTGAGAAAGACCACTTTTTCTTTTCTTTCTCTAGGAATACTAATGTTTAATAGCCAATGGATACACAATTGCTAGCAAAGATAATTAGTTATATATTTTCCACCTTTTCAAGAATTTTTATCTTTAAAGAAAATCTAGCTGTTATGATAAAATAACTTGGAAAGCACTACCATTTTTCAGTGCTTCAAGACACAGATAACACATTGCA
>CM060564.1:53835233-53955233 GCA_030625065.1 Alectoris magna
AACAAAAAGATTTAACAAGTGGTCAATAGGAGAAAGAGAGAATTTGCAGCCTGGAAAGTCAGAAGCCTGCAAAATCTTCGCAAACACTGAAATGAATTACTGGAGAAATAAATTATGTCTCACATCATAACATTTAACACTGTGCTTGTGCGTAATTGGAGCTATGCAGCTCAATGTGATTCTTGCATTAAGGTAATGATAAATAACTGCGGGAGGGCAAAAATGTCTTAACTTCTCCTCAAAGGAGATCAAAATATGGAGGATTCTGTGTCTTCAACACAGCTCTAGCAACTTCACTGTGGTTTACACTTACCATCCTTTATTAATACCTGCTTTGATACCAGACCCCCAATAGCCTGATTTATGCTGAAAGCATGAGACCATGCCAAACCTTGTTCTAGGTGAACAGACATGTGTTTCAGCTGCTTCCCTGCATAATCCAGGTGTGATTTTGACCATTTTCTTTTTGATCATTGAAGGCTCTTTAAGTCTAAGATAATTAAAAACAAGAGCTTTCAGGGATAAAAGACAAACTTGCAACTACGTACATTTCTTTACAAAATAAACTAGGCTTGCCTTCCCTAAGAAAGAAAACCTTTACATATCAAAGATCATCTGACAGCGGACAATATGAAAAATAAATTCTGGGGTAGCAATTAAGAGCTTTTACTTTACCACCACTCTTCTATTTTTTGTATTATTCGGTATTCATTATTTCTGGTCTTCCACATGTAAAATGAGATAATAGTAGCTAGAAATGAAAAACTCTTGCTTGTTTTGAATTAAACTGCTTTATGATCTTTAAGTATAGATGTTTTGGATGCTTATAGTATTACTACAATATATTCTCAATGTTATTGCCTCACGGGGAACAAAATAGCAACCGGACCAATTCTTGATGTCCTTCTGTTAAGAATTGCAGCTTTTCTCCCCTGGTAAACCATGAGTTTATTTAGGTTCATGTGTTACTGGCTTTAAGCAGGAAAAGGTAGAAATAATGTTTCTCCCAGCCCCCATAATACATTTTTATAGGTAATGTGAAAGAAACAAAAGTGCAAGAACATCTTATGTTAGTAACAAAAGATCAGCAATTTTGCTTTGTTTATATTGGTGAATTGAATAAGCAACCTGCAAACTGAACCACTCAAACAAGTTCAGATTGAAAGTGCTCCAGATAGTAAACAGGCAGCCTAGTCAGATATCCAGCAGGAAACTGAAGGCGACAGGCAACCTTCTCACATCTTTCTAGGCCATTTGATGGGACTGTAAGTCCTCACACCTGATCTATATTGTTACCCGTGCTTAGGGAGATCAGTAGGGAATAGCCTGGGAATTTATTTATTTATCACTATTTGAGGTGATAAATTTTTCACTATTTGATGAGAAGAAAGGTTAGCCTCTTGAACATTGTTCATGAGATTGAATTTTGAATGGTTTTGCATTGTTGTATGAAACCTCCAACACAAGCTATTTTTGTATTTAAAAAATGCAAGATATTGCCCTGGAAACTCCATCTGTTCATAATTTGAAGACTGCTAGCACCCATGTATGGTATGCTTGGATATCACTGGGCTGAACCATTAAGTCCTTAATGAATTCTTGGGCTCTTTGAAAGCAAGGGTGACTTCTGCTTTATTAGGAATTTGAGATTAATTTATATTTGTATCATAATACAGAATCATAGAGTTATAGGACAGTTTGGGTTGATAGAGACCTTGAAGGTCACCCAGTTCCAACCCTCTGGCATGGGCAAGGTTGCCACCCACCAGCTCAGGCTGTCCAGGGTTCTATCCAACCTGGCCTTGAACACCTTCAGAGATGGGGCATCCACAGCTTCTCTCAGCAGCCTGTGCCAGTAACTCATTACCCTCTGCATGAAGAACTTCTTCCTAACATCTAAACTAAATCTTCCCTCTTTTAGTTTGAAGCCATTCGCCCTTATCCTGACACTATCAGACCACGAGAAAAGTTGTTCCCTCTCCTGCTTGTAAGCTCTCTTCAAGTACTGGAAGGCTGCAAGGAAGTGTCTCCAGAACCTTCACTTCCCCAAACTGAACAATCTTTCTTCTTATGAGGGGTGCTCCAGCCCTCTGATTATCTTCAGGGCCCTTCTTGGGACCCACTCCAACAGCTCCACATCCCTGCTGTATTGGAGGCTCCAGCGCTGGACACAGTGCTCCAGATGGGGCCTCATAAAGGCAGAGCAGAGGGAGACAATCACCTCCCTCTCCCTGCTGGTCACCCCTCTTTTCAAGCAGTCCCTGATACTGTTGGCCTTCCAGGCTGTAAGAGTACACTGCTGGCTTGTGTCTAGATTTTTGTCCACCAGAGCCCCTAAGTCCTTCACAGGACTTCTCTCAATGAATTCTTCTCCCTGTCTGTATATGTCTGGGATTGTCTCAACCCAGGTGCAACACCTTGCATTTGGCCTTGTTGAACCTCATTCAGATCATGGGGGCCCAATTCTCAAGCCTGTTCAAGCCCTTTAGGATGACATCCCTTCTTTCTTTTTTGACATCAAAATCCTCCATATCTAATAGTAGACCACGCTGCCCAGGGCCCATCCAACCTGGCCTTGAACACCTCCAGGGATGGGGCATCCTTGATGTATACTATTCATCACTTTGTTACAGTAGTTTGGAGTTCCAAGGATATGAATCAGAGGCATACTGATGTAATATGGGAAACTTAACTTATACCTGCTGCATTGCTCAGCTTGGTGCCATCAGCAAACTTGCTGAGAGTACACTTAATCCCACTGTCCAGATCATCTGGATGAGGAGCTACGAGATATGGTTTAGTGGCTTGTGGTAGCAATGGTAATGGGAGGACGGTTGGACTAGATGATCTTGTAGGTCCTTTCCAACCTTGTGATTCTATGATTCTATGATTCTATGATCTGCACTACTTATGGAGTAAATAAATATTGAAATGGCTTAATTAGAGTTTCTATGTAATTTGTCAAATGTTAGCATTTTCATGTCTGAGAAGCATAGAAGGAAGGTGTAAATGGTAAAGCCAAAGAGAGACCATGTTTCCAGTCCCATCACTTGTAGTGGTTCACTGTGTAAAACACCAACTCCTTCAAGGGTTTCAAGGCCTGTGTACCATGAGTATCTGAATTGATGAGTTTGTATCTTTGTACCATTGCAACTGAAGTCAGTAAGCTCTTCAGACACACAGCTGTTCCTATGAGATCTTCTGTCTCAAGTTGTGCACCCTAGGTTGGTAGATAATTTTTGAAGTATTTGTCTTTGTGACACTTTACTTGCATTTCCCTTTCTGTAAAATGAAATGACATACTTCAAAATCTTTGGATGTTACACATAAAAAGAATTGCATTTGTGTTTATACAACCCAATTTGGAAAACAGGAATTTTTCTACTGGCTTTTGCAGAATTTAAATAATCAAATTTTCAAAGTTGCAACTAAGATGGAATAGATGTTCTCCATATTTGTGTGATAGGATGGATGTATTTTCAAGAGGAAAATGCAATAATACAGAAGAGGTAATGATGAAACCCAGTATGTTTCAAGATATTCTGAAAGCACCAAAATATATCATATCCTGGTAAAAGTTGTGTTTATTAGGAGAGTTAAAGGTATCCAAGGGTAAATCTTGAAAGTTAAGCAAGTCTAGTTCAGTGGAAATAATATATGCTTGGCTCAATCCAGAGTCTACTGAAGCCAATTGCATTCTCCTCTGTAGTTTTAGTGAGTAGCGAACAGAATCACTCTGTACCTCCTTCCCTACTTCTCTCTCTAAGCCTATATCCACTGTGGGAGTGAGAGGAATAAACTCTCATAGCTGTAAAGTACATGCATAGCTAGGAGGACTGACTTTCTCAGAACAAGGTTTAGGCTTGAAATTCATAGAATCATAGACTCACAGAATGGCTTGGATTGGAAGGGACCTCAAAGATCATCAAGCTTCAACTCCCCTGTCTCAGGCATGGCCAAAATCCTCCATATCTAATACTAGGCCAGGCTGCCCAGGGCCCATCCAACCTGGCCTTGAACACCTCCAGGGATGGGGCATCCTTGATGTATACTGTTCATCACTTTGTTACAGTAGTTTGGAGTTCCAAGGGTATGAATCAGAGGCATACTGATGTAATGTGGGAAACTTAAATTATACCTGTTAAATTTTATGCTGTTTCTATGCTGCATGAGTGCAGAAAATTGTTTGTATATAGCTCTGGGCTCATGGTTTTGACTGCGTGGTCCTGAGGAATAGCTGAAGTCACACACTTGTTCAAAATTTGCCTGATGAATACCTGAGAATGTCTAGGGTTCCATAGCCAAGTATGCATATATATAAGTGGAAAATAAGGGCTATTTAGGTGAATAGTTGCTAGGGATAGGACACATGAGTAGGAGTGGATTGCATGTAGAAAGAAATGCAAAGTAAACAAGGCAAGGCTGCTATGCTAATAGCTGAAAACAACCTGTTCCATCTGTGGTGAAGTAAGCAAGGAGTCTCAATCACCAAGCAGCTTCTTTTCCTCACAAAGGGCTCTTTAATAGCAGAAACAGCGAATGTGGTTTATTTTGCTTCTGGCACAAGATGCATGGTCATAACTGACAGCAAAACAGGCTCACAGTTTAGGGATTGAAGGTCACTTGCAGGACAGTTACATTAATGAGGTTCAAGCTGACATGGACAGCACATCAAGTTGGCAAGAGAAGAAATGAGAAAAAAAATAAGAGAAAAAGGATGGAGAGGAGAGGAGAGGAGAGGAGAGGAGAGGAGAGGAGAGGAGAGGAGAGGAGAGGAGAGGAGAGGAGAGGAGAGGAGAGGAGAGGAGAGGAGAGGAGAGGAGAGGAGAGGAGAGGAGAGGAGAGGAGAGGAGAGGAGAGGAGAGGAGAGGAGAGGAGAGGAGAGGAGAGGGAAAAGGAAAAGGATTTCAGTGTATACAGATTTAAGAAACTCTGGACTCTGGAATGCAAGTCAAGGCAAACCTACTGGATTTCTCTTTTTTTGCCTTTTTTTCTTCCTCCCAGAAACAACACCTATTATATGATCTGGGATGCAAGGATCTTACTAAATGGCATGTTGCAAAAGTCTACAAAAAAAAGCTTATTTGTTCTCTGCCACTGCAGACAGCTGCGCCCAACTCAAATGTAAGGTAGTGCATTTCTCTGTGTGCCTCTGCTAGAAGTGGTGTGGCCAAGAGAGTAGTATAACCTGCAAAGTACAAAACACCATTGACTACATTTTCTTTTTTGTCATGCTAAAAATGCACATCACCAAACATCAGCCAGAATTTTCCCATTTGTATCTTATTTTCCTTGACATGATTTATTTGAATCCTTATTCCTATTCCCTTTTGGACTGAAGAAAAGGAATAATTGTCTAGGAGTGAAGGTGTCTTCGTCCTCACCAAAAAAGAAAAAAAAAAAAAAGTCGCATTTTTTTAATCTGCCTGTGTAGAGCTTGATGTTCCCTTAAGTTTGCAGATGAATATTTTCTTGGCAGTGTAGTCTTTAGATTTCTTTTATTTTATTAATATTCTGCCCCTCCCTCACCCAAAGTTATTAATCTTCATCAGGATGTCCTTGGTGCTTTGTCTCAGGCTCTTCTGCGCACCACAAAGTGTCTATGAGAACTTGGGCTGAATAATACTAGACCTTAGCAAAAAGGTTCTGTGCTCTGTAAGATGCTGGCACTGGTAGGGCTTGCCACTGCCTTCAGCTCACTGTTATTTCATTTTACTTTTCTTTATTATTTTATTCAACTGAAACCATCTCTAGAAATAACTTGTTTGTACTGGTTTTGAGGAAAGAACATTAGAATTTGTAGCAGTTTCTTCCATTCTGATTTTACATAGCAAAATTTTCTAGATAATGTGATAAACCACAGCAAATGTCTTAACTTATGTTTTGATCTGATACACCTAAACTGAAAGGCTTTTAGCACAGTATTTTCCCTCAGTGTAAAACAAAAACACCACTGAAAAAAAAAGCAACCTATGAAATCCAACTCTGAAAATTTTTGTAATCATTTCTAGCAAGGGGCTTTCGAATAAGACTTTAGTCAAGAATATTGTGATTAAATACTGTGCCACTCCCAAATTTTCTAATATAGGATCCCATATGCATATGGAAAGGGTTATTCCATGTATCCAAATTGAACTAGGAACCTCAAAGAACCAAAGTATTCAAGGTCTAGGTCACCATCTAAATCCCAGGAGTGCAGAGAAAACCATAACCCATCTCAGGTAGCTCTTAAGGGCAGGCCTGTGCTTGACTACCCCTTTCAAATAACACTACTTCTGCTTTTATCACCCATTGCCCTCTATCAGGTCATGCAGCAAGGTCAAGTTGTCCTGACAGGTTAAGTGTGCTCACAGTATAAGTACGTATGTAATTTATTTTTGTACTTCTTTATGTACATTCTGTCATGTCAGAGTGATGCTGAGGTTGCCTGATCCCCCTGGGACCAGGCAAAGAGGATTTCTGAGGGAAAGTCCTAAAGTGACTTAGGAGTCAGTACAAAGCTTAGTACAGATCTTGTTGACTAGAGGGACTGCAGAAAGTCTTCTTCATTGCAGGGATCAGAGCTGTTTTCCTATTCTGAATATTTCTTTTTGTCTTTCCCTTGTTACAGAGTCCAGGCTACTCCTATATGTCCTAAGTGTTTTCAGACCTTTTTGAAACCATGGATTTTCAAAGATGCAGGACCCAGCTCCCCATGCATCAGTAGGATTTCCCAGCTGAAGGCCCTTCAGATTGAAATTTCCTTCTTTCACAATTCACTAGAGCGTAAGTCTAACCCGCATTTGGGCATGATATAAGACACGGACCCTGTATAGGCTCCTGTCCTTCACAGAAGAGCACAGAAGGGAACAAATCAGGGCAAATCCATTTTTAATCCAATGGCACAGCTGATCCTTCATGTCCTTGTCTTCTGGACACAGGGCAGTGGGGAGGAACAAGCCTGCAGTGATGGACAGAGTTTGAGTGCCTGCAAGTATGAGAGACTAGGCTTGTTGGGGGAGAATTTTCCTTCTTGTTCTTGCAGGAAAGTAACGCATATATAGCAGGACAAGGGCATGGGTATTCAGTGGGTACTCTTCTGGTGTCATTCTACAGGAAAATATTGCAGGTCTTTGGCATCATTACCTCGCCATGATTATCCACCGCCTCTGAGAAGAAGAGATATGTTGTAGTAATAAGAATGAATAGAATCATAGAATCATTTAGGTTGGAAAAAACCTCTAAGTTCATCTAGTCCAACATAAACCCATAACCATCATGCTCACTGGACTGTGTCCCTCAGTGCCACACCAACACGTTTCTTGAACACCCCCAGGGACAGTGACTCCATCACCTCCATGGGCAGCCTGTTCCAATACTTGACCACAGTTTTGGAGAAGAAATTTTCCTTAGCATCCAACCTGAACCTTCCTTGGCACTACTTGAGGACATTCCTTCTCCCTATCACATTTCATCTATCACTATTACATGGGAGAAAAAGTTGACCCCTACCTTGCTGCAACCTCCTTTCAAGCAGTGAAGAGAGAGTTAAGATCTTCCGTGAGCCTCCTCTTCTCTAGACTAAGCAGTCCCTGTTCACTCTCATGTTAATCTGGCTGCCAGCTAACACCCTCAGATTCTTTTCCTCTGTACATCTCTCTAGACAGTCTACCTCAAGTCTGGAGCTTGGGGTTGTCATAAACAAAGTCCAGGACCTGGTACTTGGTCTTGTTGAACCTTATCCCATTGATCTCAGTCCACTGATCCAATCTATCCACATGCCCCTGTAGGGCCTGACTTGGTGTCATCTACAAACTTACTGAGGGTACATTCAATCCCCTTGTCCAGAACATCAGTAATGACACTGAACAGGACAGGCCTTAATACTCACCCCTGCAGAGCACCGCTCATGATCAGTCACCAGCTGGATTTAACTCCATTCACCACCACTCTCTGGGCCTGGCCATCCAACCAATTCTTCACTCAGAAAAGAATACACCTGTCCAAACCACAGGCTGCCAGCTTCTCCAGGAAAATGCTGTGGGAGACAAAGGCTTTACTAACGTCTATGTAGCTTATATCCACAGCCTTTCCCTCAATACATACGCATATAAGAGGTGAAGCACTCTGAGCAGGCACTCCTCACTGCATATTTGTGCCCATGGCATGTGTTTCAGTGGAACGAAAATTAATTTATTTGGCTTAACTTTTGGATTCTGTTTGCTTATTTATTTGTTTACATTTGTTTCCATCTTTCATGTTGTTAATGTACTTCCACTTCATTAGCAAATGCATAGCCCTTCAGAGGCACTAATGTTATGTGAATGTTTTAATTTGTACTTTTAGTCTGCTTTCCTAAGCTGTTGCTCCAGGAGACATGCCAGGTGTTCAGGAAGCCATGTGCCAGTCTACCTCTGGCAAAGGCTCCTAGATGTGCTAGAATAGTGATAGCTAAAATAAGTCTACTTTCTCTCTTCATCAGAATGGTATGATTAATACTTACTGCCATTCTTCTCAAGGACTTGCAGACTTCAGACCCTCTGTGTTACCGCTATGAATGGCTTACACTGATATTTTCCACATGTAAAACAAAATAAAATTGTTACAGTGAGAGCCTTCCTTATTACAAAGAAATAGACTTTTGTATCAGTCAGAAGATCTTAACAAATTGTTTTTGCATGAGCAAGACTTCTCCCAGATTCCTTATGCACCTCTGTCAGCAGATGCTTTCCAGGCAGCGTCTCTCTCAGACCTTTGGTCATTATCCTCCAATGTCACCCAGCTAACTATCACCATGGGCTGGAAATCACTCATGAATCATGACTTCAGCAAGTCTCTAGGACCTCAGATCTCCTCTGACCTTAAGCACTCTCTTCAATGCCATTAAATAAATTAAATGTTTAAATTACCTATATTAGCTTTAATTGTATAATTATAGAGTCAACGAGAAATAAATCTATAAAGGGGAAACTCTAATCTAAAAAAGGACTTGCCCTCACTTCGAAGTGGATGAACATGCCAGTGGAAATGATAGTGACTGTAGCCTCTGTAAGAAAGCCAGCTTATTTCAAGCTTTCCTTAACTATAGCAATGTAATAAAAATAAAATCAGAAAAGGTGGCTGAGGGCAAATTTCCTCATCTTGTTCCCAGCATGTACAAGAGAAGACAGCTGCTTTTCATGTTTTTGTTGGGATGGGAGGTAGGGAAAGCCTTCCACCGAGATATGCATGTTCTGCAGACAGAGATCAAGGAAGGTGAAAAACAAATAAGAAAACTATAGAACTAATCAAAATATCTTAAAATAGAATTGTTTTCGATGTGAACATTGTAATTAGAAGATTAATTTAACTTAATTAAATTGAATTAAGTTTAATTATCTTAGCTTTAGCTTAGTTTAATGCTGTCCTTTTACATATCCAACAGGTCTCATGCATCTCCATTTACTTGTAGACTCTCCCAGTAAATAAGGGCAGTTGGGAAGATAGTGTGATCCAGTTTTATAGCGCCTCGGCCTCTAATTTAGGAGATAGAATGAAGGCTCAGGAGTAAACCGATCTTCTGCAATAGGGCACTAGGTGCAGATACGTCCTAGGAATCAATGGAGAAATCACACCCAGGCAAAGGCAACTCAATGGGATGTAACAGGAGCTGAGTCCTTTGCTTTGCAATCTCTTGCCTGTAGCACAAGGCCATCTTATAGAATCATAGAAACATCTTGCAGGATGATTGCAGCTCTTGTCTCCTCTGTGCTTTGAGCAAGAGAACAAGCTGTGCAAGTGACATACCTTGTGAGAGCAGGATGCGATACTTCCTCTGTTTCCAAATAGTATTTGCCTTCAGTTTTCTGCTGTTATGCTGGGGACATACTGTAGCTGCCCTCTGTGTCTGAGTGGTTAATAAAGTTGATTTGCGCTGTATTTCTGTCAAGAGTCCATCAAGCATATTTTATTTTGCCTCCAGGAAGTCCCCTATTTGTTACTCTGTGGGCTGCTTCTTCACACTCATCGATTCCATTAAAAAAACAAACAACAACAACAAAAAAACCATCTTTACAGCATGCAGCCAAAGTAGCCATTTACAGAGGAAAGAAGCGTATTCAATATTAGCACCCACTTGCAGTTAACTCTGTTGACATTACCGTTTCCACTTCCATTGCTAAAATGTATGTGGAAAGTGGAGAGTGTATGTTATTGTGTGACTCACACTGATTACAGTGATTTTGACTTAAAGGAAGTGTGAGGTGCCATAGCTTGGTTTCCCAGTCAGTTTAGGTAAAAATTATGTGAGGGAGGTAAAAAGACCTCCTTCCTTTCTCCAGGAGGAGTCTTTTCACCTTTAATTGGAATTTCTCATGGAAGAGTTTCCTTTATCTCAGATCTGCTGCAGATTGTAGCTGATGTTCCTCCTCAGTGCTCTCTTCCCACTCTCCGTAAGAGTGGAAAAACACTCCCTGAGGAGGAGGAAGGGATAAGGTTTACTTCTTTCACCTGCAAAAGTGGGAACAAGGGGTGCCAAAAACTCTGTAGCAACAATAAAGAAGAAGCTCTGCTGTTTCCTCCACCCAGCAGCTCCAGGAAATGAGGATCACGCTTTATAAAGACAAACTGTTGTTGCATCAGATATACTGAAAAAGAGATTGCAGGGAAGCTGGGCTATGAATTGATTCTCATTGATTAAATTCTCATCTTGGCCTGCTGGAATAGCGGAGAAGATCTGAAGGATCCTGTTGTGTGACAGGGCCACATAAATCCAAGTATTTATGTGAAAGCACCTGAGAAGTATCCAGTTTTGGGCATTATAATTGAACATAAAACTAGTGCTGGTTTTCAAGGGAAATTAAGACTGAAAATCAGTAGTAGCTGCCCTCACTCTTTCAAAGGTCTCTTCGGTGTTCTGAATGATGTTTTTGGTGAATAAGATTATAAATAGATCAGGGAGAGGAAAGCAAAATCAAAATCAAGGGAAAGAAAAAGAAACAACAAAGAAAAGACAAAGCAAGAAAAAGAAAAGAAAGATGAGATCAATTAGTTCTCAGAAGCTGAAAAACCGAGAGATTTATCCACACAGTTTAAATGACCTATTTGCAAATTTTACCATAAAATTATGCTTTTGAGATATTGGGGGGTGAATAGGAGAGCTCAAGTGAAGAATCTCTTCCCACATAAACACAACAGGCAGCTCCTGGTGAACAGTGCATAAACTGAATCTTCACTTGAGACCAATGGTCAAGCATCTAAAATAAAATATGCATACCCAAGGCCCCCAGCAAATAATACTGCAGACACATCCAGGTGAGCACTGGTGGAAGCCAGTGTGTCCTTCCAGCACAACACCTTAAAGCCCCACCTCCTTAGGAGAATGCTGCCCCTAGTGCTGCAGACAGTGCAATAGTGTATCTTTGCGCAATTTCTCACTAGAGTCCTTCCTCATGGAAGTCACTTTGCCCAAGCTCATCATGGCTAAGTCAGAGCTTCATCCAGCTCTTTTTCTGGATACTGGACACTGCTCATTTACCTTCAGATTGCACCCTAAAGCTCTATTGTGCTGGGATGCCAACAAACGAACTTGACTGTGTTCAAGCTGCTAATGGATGAGTTGATATCATACCCATCAATATTACACTTCCCTGTTCTTGTTCTAATTAATTTGTTATCCGGTCTGTATGTTCCTGAACACTGTATGCTTACGCTTTTGTTGTAGAACTGGTGCCTCAGAACTTGCACACTGGTGTCCCAGGTTGTTTTCTGGGGGGAGTCCAAGATGCTATACTATTTGAGGGATTAAATTTCAGCAACAGTGTATAGATTCAAATAAAAAATAACAGAAAGAAGTAGAATGAAAATGGTATTTGAGACAGATGAAGAAGCAAATAGGGCATTCAGCATCATGGAGCTGATTAGACCTAACCAGCAGTGGACTATTTAGTTGTATCTGTAGCAAGCTAAAGGCACATTTGTCTTTTTTCTTGTGTCTGTGTTTATGTGTCAATTATTCATGTTCATAATTCTGTCATCTAAGAGTGGCTTATTACAGTAAAGAATAGGATTATGTTTGATTATTGTCAGGAAATACACAGAAAGTGCAAAAATTAGGTCAGAAACAGATTCACTTTAATGAAGTAGTGGAATTACCTATATGTGTAGAGCTCTGCCTTTCCTTTTTTTTTTTTTTTTTCTCCTCTCCTCTCCTCTCCTCTCCTCTCCTCTCCTCTCCTCTCCTCTCCTCTCCTCTCCTCTCCTCTCCTCTCCTCTCCTCTCCTCTCCTCTCCTCTCCTCTCCTCTCCTCTCCTCTCCTCTCCTCTCCTCTCCTCTCCTCTCCTCTCCTCTCCTCTCCTCTCCTCTCCTCTCCTCTCCTCTCCTCTCCTCTCCTCTCCTCTCCTCTCCTCTCCTCTCCTTTCTTCTCCCTCCCCTCCCCTCACCTTCTTTTTGATTTGTATTTTTCTATTCCTCTTCCTCTTCTTAAAAATATTCTATACTGAAGTTCTTACTGTTATGCTATATTCCATTGTTCCATTAAGTTAGAAGCTATGATGCCAGCAAAATATTTACCTTATTTAAAGCCCTTGTATTACTAGTCTTAGAATGAAAACGCTGCAGCTTTATTTGGCCTTTCTAAAATTTGTTCTTTCAGGCTACATGCTGAGAAGTCAAAGTGAGAGCATGCAAGATAGCTGAGTTTTTGATATCCAGATCTATTTGCAATCTTGGAAAGGTTCAGTGTGTAAACTAAAGTCACTTCAGGGCAGCTCTAACTTGCATGACTGCCTACTTAACTGCTCACCAAAAGCTTTCCTAGTGCTGGCAGCTTTTCAGACTGCAGGTTTTTCTATCAAAATTGGCTTTACTTGATTGTGTTTTCTAATCAACTGGATTCAAATTATTAAAAAAAATTAAAGACAAAGTAGTGGACTTTTGAAAAAATATTTCTAAAAATATATTCAATGGAAAATGATTTTTTTTTTAATAAATAAAATAACAGGTCACTACAACTGTGCTTTATGAAAAGATTTAAATTCTAATTTAGAAACTCGCTACCTGATAACCCAAAAATATCAGTTTGAAAACCAGAGTGCTCCAAGCCCACAGAGTTAAAAAATGGCCCACTTGTTCTTCAGGATTGGACTCTCTTGCCATACATCCTCCTCAGTACATAATACTTCAGGATGACTTTCTTTGCTTGGAAGAGAGCTCCTGATGCATTGCATCTCACGCAAAGGCCAATTAACAATGAAAAACATGATCATGAAACTCCAATACAGCATAGCATAACAATGATTTTTTAGATGGACTAATTTGTGTCTCTGATCAAAATCTTGTCTTCAATTTTTAATCAGAACGGAAATGCTGACCTGCTCTAACAAGCCAATATCTTTTACTAAACTATCAGAAATTGATGTCATTTTTTCAGTAACTTATTTCTAAAAATAACATACTGATTATATTCAAGTCTGGATCAGCCTAATTTCCAGATCATATCTCTGATAATCTATTATACAGTAGCAAAACACAAGAATTCTACTACTACAACCACACAGACAGTATTTTGAGGTCATTTTAAAACCACTCACTTATTTTCCTTGGGGATACTTGCTATTCACAGTAAGATAAATAAAAATCCCAAATATGCCTCTTTTCTCTTGCTCTTATTTGCATGTTCACACTTCATTCATAAGACGTGACAGATTACATTGTATCAAATTGCTACAAATGACATAGATGTTGTATTGGATATGAAGGTTCTGGAGGGAGAGAAAAAAAAAAGGGATTGAGGAAAAATTCCATAGGCAGTTGTAGTACAGATGGGGGGTTTGAAGCCAAAAGAAATTGGACTTGTCCAGGCCACTTGAGAGAGGACAAAAGTAAAGGAGAAGGTGTTTTCAGCAGAGAAGGATAATTTACAAGGAGGAAAATGACAGAAAGCATGGCTGAGAAGTAGATGATCACAAGGGAGAAAAGCTGGAGGGCATATCGATGTGTGAATGTGTGTCTATGTGAGAAGTTGATAGGTAAAAGGCAAAGAAAGAGGAAGGATGCAAATGGATATCAAGGAGAATGAAACAGATGGGATATGTGCAAATATCAAAACTCCTCTAGGCAAACTCTCTTGATTTGCCCTTTCCCCCTTTCACAAACTACAAAGAATAGTAAAGCCAGTTTCACAGCAAAGAAAATTTGGCTAGTTGAGAAAGATACTCTGGAAGATTTTTGACAGAGTGGATGTCCATTCTAGTCAGTAGCTATGACAGCAAATGTGCACCATTAAACCAACCCAAAATCCAGATCAGCCTCCAAGGGCCACATTGCCTTTTCAAAAAAGACGTGTTGTGACTTCTGATATCACATCCAGAGAAGTGCTTATATAAAGTTGTTTACCTAATGAATCTTCTGAGGAAACAAGAAAAAAGTTGAAGTTACGAGTAATTTTGGATACATTTATTTCTGAGTTCTCAATGGAAGTGAGCTTAAAAAGAGATAAAAATAAACGTTTTCTGCTCCCTCCCAACAAACCAGTCAGGAAGAATTAGATACATAGACTATGTATCTAAGATTAAAGGCATTTACATTCTCTATCTTCTTCTGGAAATTCTGTCCAAAATGTTTTCTTGAAAGTGAATTATCTTCTCCAAGAAAACCGGTACTTTGAGATCTAGTGTTCTGTGAAACCTTGATGACAAAGGCAGAATATTTTTCTCATAGTCAAAATGACAGCTTAAGATAAGAAAGAACATTAAACACAGAGTAAGTGGCTACTGCAGTTTTTTAGCCTTGGGGAGAAACAAAACTCCCTGCTCCCAACTATTCACCTTAATAATTTGGAAGAGCATTCTTCCCCAGATCCCATCTATTTTGTTCAACTCCACATTTCTTTAAGTTCGTTGAAGTAATATTTGATTTCTTTTCAAAGAACAGACTTGTCTGCAAATAGAAATGGGGTGGAGTGAAGTGCGTTTGTGCTAAGAGACTTAGCAGGATTGTACCACATAATGTCAGCACGGTACACACCTGGACTCCTCTTGGACAGAGGTGTCAGATGGTTGCCCCTGCCTCTGCATGTACTTTCTGGAGGAGCTGAAAAGGAATAAATTGCATATGCACTGAACACAATTTGATCACAGTAATGGGAGGCCTCATAAAATGCGAGGTGCTGGACTTGGGCCAATCCCTGGTATTTATGCAAACTGGGGGAAGATCTCCTTGACAGCAGCCTTGTGGAGAAGGACGTGGGGGTACTGGTGGATGAGAAGCTGGACATGAGCCAGCAGTGTGTGCTTGCAGCCCGGAAGGCCAACTGTGTTCTGGGCTACATTAAAAAAGGTGTGGCCAGCAGGGAGAGGGAGGTGATTGTCCCCCTCTATTCAGCTGTTGTGAGGCCCCATCTGGAGTACTGCATCCAAGCCTGGGGCCCCCAGTACAAGAAAGATGCAGAGCTCTTGGAACGGGTCCAGAGGAGGGCCACTAAGATGATCAGAGGGCTGGAGCACCTCTCCTATGAGGAAAGGTTGAAGGAACTGGGCTTGTTTAGCTTGGGGAAGAGAAGGCTCTGAGGAGACCTCATAGTGGCCTTCCAGTACTTGAAGGGAGCATATGAACAGGAGAGGGAACAACTATTTACATGGGTTGATAATGATAGGACAAGGAGGAATGGTTTTAAACTAAGACGAGGGAGGTTTAGGTCAGATATTAAGAGGAAGTTTTTCACTCAGAGGGTGGTGATGCACTGGAACAGGTTGCCCAAGGAGGTTGTGGATGCCCCATCCCTGGAGGCATTCAAGGCCAGGCTGGATGTGGCTCTGGGCGGCCTGGTCTGGTGGTTAGTGACTCTACACACAGCAGGGGGGTTGAAACTAGATGATCATAGTTTTCAACCCTGATCAACCTTTTCAACCCTAGCCATTCTATGATTCTATGAAAATCTTAAAACTCCCAATCAAAAAATACATGTATTCTATTTTTCTGTATTGAGCCCTGGTTAGAGACCTCACTCAAGCATGGTAAGTAAAGGAGAAGTAATCTCAAATTTGACTGTCTTCAGTTGTTGGGATAAATTAGATATTACTGCTTTTCAACTTGCTACTACCTCATATCACAGAAGCATTACAAGAGCCTGCTACTTTAACAGTCAAGTCTTTTGGATCTGAACATCTCTGAACAAATCCTCTGCAATTTGTCTACGTCACCTTTTTACCCACTGCAGTAATAATGGTGCATTTTATTTTTATTATTAACGGAGTATTTTATTTTTAAAGACTAAGCAGGAAAACCACATATCCTATGCCTTATCAGTATTGGCAATGACCTCTGGTCTAACATTTGCAGTGCAGGAAGGCAGGCCACACAGGTGGTTGCACTGTCACTCTAACAGAGTGAAAGAGGAACAAATGAAAGAGGTTCTAAGTGGACTAAACCAGGAAGCTAAGGATGAAGAGAAAAATGTTTCTAAAGTTAACTTGTCTTACTAATATGCTTTTCTTTTCTGCAGAATTCTTGATGTCTTTGGTAGTGTAAAAGCACAACAGTTCTGTGCTGGTGGTGTTGTTTGTATTCAGGTATTAGTTTTCTGAATATTCGTCTTTCAAACAATATTTCATTTATTTTTTTTACAGAGACACTGGCAATTAATCTAAGTGGTCCACAGATCAGAAGTATGAAATAAAAAATACTATTATTATTCACAGTACAGAAGTTGTCCAGGCTATTCTCTGAGCACTATTTGGTTTACTTTAGAAGAATAGACCTGTCTTTGTAAGTAACGGTGAGAAGGGAAACATCCTTGACTTAGGAGGTTTTTTTGAGTTTGAATCATGAGGAGGAACAATAAATGCATAGAAAAATACTGTGCATAAAATCAAGTTGGTTAAGACGGGTTGAAAAGGAATTTGCCATTAGGAGAAATGCTTATGCCTGGAATAACCCTTTTTGTTTTGTTTTGTTTTGTTTTGCTATAGCACTGGAAAGAAGATTACCTGATTCCTCCTGAAGCTAATTCCCAAATATTTATGAAGATGTAGCCAAGACTCTGTGAAAATGTAATACAGTAGCGCAGCTCATTTGGGTGGCTTTGGCAAAAAGATTGTTCATTAATGTTATTGATGTACACTGGAAGACATCTGATGTGAAGTTCATAATTGAAATGTTACAAACACTTTAGCATATGGATCCTTCACATTCACTTAATTGCCAGTTTAGTAATAATTTTATGTAATGAGGAATTATTAATAATACGTGAAATACTAAATTGACGTAAACACCAAAAAACGTAATATGACATCCACTGTGCAAAGGATGTTATAATTCCAGGTGTCTTTGTTACATTTTAAGCAAGGAATATAACTGGCCAAATTCATCTTTCTAAACTATTGACTGTATAAAGTTTTAATAATTTTTTATATAATTGTGTTTAAAGGTAAAGCTATTAATCAGATGTTCTTTTTCCTCATTCTTAATGTCCCTTATTAGCAACCAGTTATGACTTAAAACTTGACAAATGATCATTAACAAACTGCTTTACAGTTTTGTGGCACAAGTCCCACCATGAAATAAATGTCTATATGCTGTTTCTTTGATTATGTAGGCAGATACCAATATTCTGTTCAGATAGTTGCGAAAAGGGGACCAAATTAGTCTACCAGTGTTTTACTGGGACATGAGATCTTTTATCTCCAGCACACACACACAAAAATCTTCTATAAGTTTGCAATTACTGAAAGTCAATAGCTTATTGGTATGAGAAATGTACTCTTTGAGGACAAATGTCCACAAAACAGTTATCACCCCTGTTGCCACAGAGAACAGATTGAGCGGGCACAGAGGATGTCAGGCACCTCCCCAGGTAGCCCTCGTCACGGCAGGATCGGCACACACTGATGTGGGGACCAGTCAAGTGTGCAAGGCCACTCATTCTCTGGGAGCCTTGTCTGGTCTATGACTTCATTTTCCTGAGTCATTATGCTGACATATCTCATGGGCAACATCTTCAGTGAGAGAAAAGAGCCAATATGAGTTTTTACTCATACTGGTATAAATCAAGAGAAACCTTACTGAAGGCAATGACTTTCTTTACAAAATCACAAAAGCAAGAGGTAAACTGAAGCTATTAATGAACAGCAAAATAGAAAGCAAAGTCTTCAATTCTATTTTACTTCGGGCTTTAAGTGAGAAACATGGGGATTGAAGTTCACCTGATGCAGGATGTTGAGTTGTGAGAGACATACACATCAGCATATAAAATACATTTTGTGACACACATCCACTTTTATAGTTTAATATACCTGAATGACCTTATACAAAGTTATTGCATATACTTTTATCTTTCCTGCTGCTTTTTATAAAGCTAAAAAAACAATGAATTCCTATTGAAACAGACACAATTGAAGACTGGTTTATTTACTGGAGGAAGGAATTTTCCAAACGTCATTTAAAGAAACATGTTAACAAGCATGAAAATTTAAGATGGAGGTCAATTTTGTTGCAGCTTTTCGTGGACTAAAAATTATTAAAGTTAATAACCTTTTGATAAAGGAGGAGAAGGTCCCTCTTAGTACCTACTAACAGCCCATTCTAGGAGTTACTCTGATCAGTAAATCTTCAGAGGAAAACAGCTGCACGCAGAAAGTTGCAGAACTAGAGGTAATTCATTATTTCATGCTTACTTAAACATATTATAATCAAAAGTTATCAAAACACACAAGTTTTAGTATGGTCATTACATTTTAAAACATTAAAGTATGAGATACAAATCATTGCTTTCTGATTTTCTCCTTGGAGTAGCCACCCTACGAATTACATGATACAGCCTTCAGAGAGATCATATATATGTGTGCTTCAGGTGGGATACAACATGAGTTATTTGTATCTCATACTGTAGCACAGTAAAGAATTTTTCAGTCTATGTAGAATGTCTCTGCTCTTTAGGTAATATAATTTCAATGCTAGCAGATATGCTGTGATTTGATGAATTACAATAATTACTATGTGCATAGTACTCTTCCCTTCTTGTTTTCACATTTGCAGATTTTTTTTTCCTCTGAGGCTCACTAATGGTTTGTTCTTTAACCGATTTAATACATCCTTTCTTATTCTATTTAGAAGCATATTTTATATAAAGAAATTGCTGTTGAACTGGCAAAACGGATCCATTTTAATATTTTAATGATCAGCAAAATAGTACTGTAGAAAAACAAAGCATTACGTATTCTGAGAAATGTTACAATAGAGTATCTTATTTCTTGTAAAACATATTAAGCAACAGCAATCATTTTAGGCAAATGTTTATTTTATATTTGATAGCTAAGCAAGAGATAGTTTCATTCATCTTCATCTTTGCATTTTTAAGTCCACATAATTTAGTTCATACTGGAGCAGAAAACTGAACGCTGATAATTTTTCTTTGTGCATGGTATTTAGTGAAAGACAGAATACTCTTCTCTGTATAATTTTGGATATTTTTTTCATTCTTTTCTTTTGGCTCTGTATAAAGATGGAGGAGCATGACATGCATAGTTGAGAAGCCCCTTGTTGTACCTACTATATCAGTGTTAGCAGTAGGAGATGGCAATAACATTCCTTCTCCCCTTGTGAAAGAGGATAGGAGGAATCACAAAGAGAGTGAGAGTAAAAAGAAGCAGTTGATGTGACAGTGAGGGGGAAATTCTGAAAATTCATATTCAGACATGGTTTGATTTCCTCATAGTCTAGAATTCCTTTCAATATTATGTATCCTGCGAAGCTCTTCTCATTTCTATATTCTCCGGTCTTAGCTGCAATATTTATATTTTGATTAAAATCAGAGGATTATTTTCTTGCTTATATTAAATAGTTCCTTGAACTCTGAAGAGTCCCACTGAAACAAAATGTCAACCCATACTGAGTTGTGACTCCACAGTCCAGCAAGTTCATGCAGACTTTTTTATCTTTAAAAATGCATCTGTTTAATCTTAAATACAGTTCTACAGAATATAGCAAAGAAGTGAATAATGTAAAAAATATGCACAACAAAAATATAATTTAACATTGTACATTCCATCTGGCTCATGAAGATAAATTTTCTGACACAAGTAGGAGAGTAGACGCAGTTTTCTAAAAGTGTAAACCTATAATAACTACAGCAAGAAAATGTAAACTAGAAAGAACTAGCGATTTGGGATCCAGTCCTGAGGGTATCAAACAATCTCAAATTTTATTTGAGTCCATGGGAATCTTAGGTGCTCGAACCTCTATGAAGAATGCCCTAGGCAACAAGGTAAAAATTTCATCTCACAGCAAAACAGAAACACTGAATATTATCCTTACAGAAATGACTGTGGCACTGGGAGGTTTTCTACAGTAGAGCTGACTGAACATTTTATTTGCTGAAAATTATTCTACAGATGTTACCTTTATTTCTCTTTGCAAATTGCCCTCAAAGAAATAGTAACACTGTAAAATTCTCAGGTGTACTTCTTATTCAAAATTAGTCACACACTTCTTGAGTGAATTTTCTCTTCAAAATCTGCTTTTGGTGAATATTTGAGCTCGCATTCACTTTTTCATGAGTTATTCATACTAATAAAGCTTGAGCACTCAAGTGTTCCTGGAAAGCAAACGTGAAAGCATTGCAAACATCGTCTAATTGAAATCCACTTTCCACTTTGAGCAAATATTCGCAGAACATTTTTCCTACTATCCGCTTCGTTTTAGTTGACATTATGGGCTAAAATCTCACTGATGTGCACTAAAGAGAGACGTCACAGCAGAATCCTCTTCAATAATGCAGGTGCAATATTCCTGGAACAGGCAGGTCTCTTGAAGAGGCATAGCATGATTTAACCTGCCCTGTCCTTTTATTTTGTTCAGAGGGCAGCCTTTAAAGCAGGCTGTTCAATGGCTAAGCGAACTCTGAGTGTTTCAACCACACATCAAAATATAAGAGTCCATGCTGTACCTTGCTGCAGGCTCCCCTTCAGAGCTAATCAATAAAGTTATTCATCTAGCTTCTTTCATAATTACCAGTGATCAGCTTATTGCTGGTGTAAGACAGACTTCTTCAGAACATATATTTGTTGCTGACATGTGAGGTCACCATACAAGCAGTGACCAGAGGTGTAATTTCTCTTATGTTTATACTGTATACAGATAGATAGATGTGGCTATTGTCCCTGAATCATTTTGCTCTTTGGAAAAAGGCAAAAGTGGTCAATATGGATCCACCCAACCTCCCTTTAGACTCTCACATTAGACACTTTTTGGTGCATCAGAAATCACATCCTCCTCTAGAACGCTCTAAGGTCCATGGAGCAAAAGGAACCTCCTGAGAGTAATTCTGACCTCAAGTGGTCAGAATTATTTTCTGTAAGTGCCCATTTTTCCCCATTAAGGCAGAGGAGGCCCCACAGTTTCAAAAAGCTGCATTTAAGTGCCTCAGAAAAGTGGTTGTGTTGGGATGGACAATCTAGTCCCCATCATCTCCTGTGTCAGGTTTGTAAGAATTTCTACAATTCTGCTATCATCATCTTTCTTGCATCTTCATTTAGATATAGAAAAGTCTAGTGAGAATCCTTCTTTCATGCTAACAGTTCCCTGCTACTTTGACTGCCTTTTAAGATCATCTTCTTTTACTTATTCATTAATTACAGACTCTTATGCAAAGCACTAAAATAGCAGATATTATAGCTCCTTCAGAACGCTCAAAGAAAGAAAACCAGAGAAGTTAATCACAAGTTGCACTCATATCTCTCTGTGTGAAGACAGGATTGTTCATGTCAAATTGGTTATCAGCAGGTCATCTTTTTTCTTAAAACTGAATTTCACCTGGCTTCTTCCACAACCAGGCTTCTTCACATCTGATCTTCCACAACACCATCTAATTATTATTTTGTGCATGTTTCCTCTATGTTTCTGCTCAGTGACTTAGATGAGCGTCACTATGTCTCTTCAGCTTGGTACTACACACAGAATCAGACCAATGGATGATATGACACAAATAATGATATGACTTTTTTTTTCCCCATAGTTATTAACAAAATAAATACATAACTTACATATTCAAAAGGAGAAAGGGAAAGGGACAGGGAAAGAGGAAGAGAAAGAGAAGGAAAGAAATAGAAAGGAAAAGGAAAAGGAAAACGAAAACGAAAAAAAAGAAAAAGAAAAAGGAAAAAGAAAAGGAAAACGAAAAAGAAGAAAGAAAAGTAAAAGAAAAAGGAAAAAGAAAAAGAAAAAAAAAGAGATTATTGCAATATACATGCAGTAATATTCATGCTTATTGTTATACAACTTCGTGTGTACCAAAGTGTTTTTATTGATACAGTCATCTAGTTGCCCCAAATGTGTCTAGTCTTCATGCAGACAATAAAAAATCTTTGCTGGAAAAATCTTTTTTCAGCATGACATACCTCAAAGAATCTTCTTGAACAGGGTTTTGAGACATGAAATTGGTTCTACCTCTAGCTCTTTGTTTTTAATTTTGGTTTCTAACTACTCAGTCTTAAAAATAGTTTCCTGGGTACCAAATTGTGGCACCAGGTCATTTTCATGTAGTTAAAATAAAGCACGACAGCTTGGATTTTAGGTCCAATGGTCACACTGTAAGAATACAATTCACTCACTAATTAAATGCCCGCTACCTCCATCACTAGGACCTGCCAACTCCAAATTCATACTACGAAGAACTTTCATTTTATATGATGCATAGAAAAGAAGAATGTGGTGGGGGAGGGAAGGCAAGAATATTAATACATAAGAAATGACTTCCTTAAGGTCAGGAGCACTTCAAACTGCTCTATACAGCTACTAGAAATTGGAAGGAAACTAATGTTTGTAGTGATGTGTTAACTATACAAACAATAGCTCTGACTTCATGTATATGCTGTGAATTGCTGGTTGACACACTTTTTATTCCATTATGCCACTACTGGTTTGTCACCCTACCGGATGGGGGCAGAAAGGCATGTCATTTTTATATGGCTTATTGTTTAAGTGTTCATAAAGCTAGATTAGGCTGTGTTCACATTATGCTTGCTCCTCCCTTGCAGCAGAGCTACATACTATTGTTGCTAGATGTGTGAAAATTAATATAAGTATCTATTTTAATACCAAACCACAGTTTTCCCCTTCCTTACTATGCCCACGTATTCATACACACACCTTATTTTGTCAAGATTTTTAGAGGCTGCTTTTGTATTTTTAATTGTTTAGTAGACTTAGAACGTGTAACAATGGATAACCGTGCAATACATTAAATACTTATGGGTATGTTGTGCCTTCTGTTATAATATAAAATCCATCTATTCTGGTTGATGGGTTTTAACCTCACACAGAATACTTTAAACTCCATTTGGACTTGTGCCTACAATCACCTTAGCAAAGTCTCTTAAGTAACTGCGCACAGCCTAATTAGTATGCATTATCAATTAACAAACTTAATAGCCGGCAGATTGATTAGATCCTCTGTTGCAGGGGCAGAGCTGAAGCGAAACAGAATGAAAAATCATTGCACGCGTACACTGCTGCTTTGTTATTTTCTCAGATCCCCTCCTCCTCCTCCACATTCCTTTAATTAATGCATACATATGGTTCTGAATATCTTGTAAACTAGAGCTTGCTCTAACTCTTTAATAAAACTCACTTGTAGATGAGAGAGCCATAGTCCATGCCTTATTTATTTCTGGCTGAAAACACAACCATTTATTTTCACCCAGGTCTTTCCCCTTGAAATGGTGCAAGTTTCAGAGATCTGCTGCTTATAAGCTGCTTGTTTTCACAGTGATGGCACTGATAGGGAAATAGCATGTGAATTGGAGCTTCTGATATCCTGTATCTGAGAAGAATCAGGCATCACATGAATGGTATGTTGATGCATAATGCAAGATCTATTCCACAATTTTTGTTAAATAAAATGAGTAGCACAAAACATGCTAGACTATTTTACAGATTCTTTTCTATCACTGAGCCAGAAAACAAAAACACAGGAAAAAAACTCTCTTATCTGGATAGCAGAGACCAGGCAAAAAAGTTTACAGTGAATTTTATATAAAATTAGTATTAGTCAGGATTTGCACTTTTAAGAACAACTTGATGATTTGATTAAATGCCCTCCAAGACTGTGGAAAACAAGACTGAAGACCATCAGTTGCCATTTTGTAGTGGTGGCAAGATCTACTCTTGAGCAACCTATTAACTTTATGCAATGGAAAAGAAAGTGATGCCTACCATGTGATGTAAGCACCAGTAGCAAATTACAGAGTTTAATAACTATTTAGCATTCATGCATCATTTCCATATGCAGATCACCAAAGAAACATTAGCTAATTAATCCACACAATAGAGTAATTGAGTAGATTCTGTAAAAATATCCATAATTACTGATATGGTTAATCTTATGAAGCTGCAAAATGACTTTCCCCAAGCCATAAGATACACTGTTAATATTTGGATCAGCACTCGGGGTTTCTCAATTCTCACATCCTTATCCCTTAAGAAGGATTCACTGCCAGAAATGTTTACTGTTTTCATGGTGACAGAATCAATCACAGAACCACACAAATACATGGTTGAGACTAGAAGAGATCTCTGGAGGTCATCTGATCTGATCACTTCCCCGAGTAACATCAGTTACCCAAAAAGAGAGTAATGTAATCCAAATGCCTTGCAGAGTGACTTCTTTTCTGAGCAGTTACGCCTAAAGAAGGTGGTGGATATAGCCTCATCTTCATGAAAAGACATCAAAGGACTTAATTCTCTAGTTGAGAAACTGGCAACAGGTAAGGGCAGTGTGCCAAACTTCATTTTTCTTTGACAAATCAGAGCTCAAGCATGCAGGAAGAAACTCAGTGAGACACTCTGACAGTAAACTCAGTGAGAGGAAATATGTTGTGTACCAGTGGACTGGGACCATCCTACGTCCAGAAAAGCAGGAGCTTCCAGACTCTGCTGAGATCAGGAGACGCTGCCTTTTTCAAATGCTGGCACTTCCTGCTACTCCGCTGTCTTGCGGCAAGCTCTCAAGGCCATTCTGTATGTGTTTCCCACTCCAAATCTACAGGTTAACCTAAATCACGTTTTTTGTGTGTGTATTCTGAGTATAGGCAGATCAAAAGCGGCATAAAAGATGTGAAGGCAATCTCTGTTCTGTGTTGCCTCTGCGATCTACTACTGTACATCTGTTATTACTCTGACGTGATAACAAATCTACGTGCTTTAAATTAAAACTCAACTAATGTTACAGACCATCCTCTCCCCAGCTCCTAATGATGTCACTTGGGTTTTATATCAAGGACTACATACAGTTGCATCCAGATCTACTACTATCAAACTGAAGTAAATCAGACTTCTCCCACTGCCATACGTATTCTTCCTTTTCTTTATCTTTTCCTTTTACATCAGCTGGCCTTCTACTACTGAAGTAGATAAGACTTTAAAAAAACTCAAAAATATTGCAAGGCATTTTGATTTTTAAATTCTTCGATTCCTTAGAATTACAAGAATTACAGAGAATAAGAAATATCATTCAAGAGGTTTAACATCGTAAAGAAGCTTCTAAAGAAATCTGAAATAGAAGAAGAAACAATAATACCTCAAATATCAAGGATATAACTTCTCCCTGAAAAAGACTGCCTTCATTTAAAAAAAAATTCTTTAAGTAATAAGAAGACTGAAATTCCTCTGAGTCTAGGTAAGAATGGAGCATTAATTAACTGCCAGAAAATGGTCTCTCAACACTGCGGTAAGAAATATGCCTCTAATTCTCATTATGTGACCCAAGAGAGGGGCATTAGGTCTGTAACCAGTGAAACTAAAATGTGAAAACTTTTTTTTTAATGATTGGACAAGAGGTGAATAGCCACCTACTAGCAAAGAATTTTCTTTCTCTAGATTGGCAGTGGCTCCATACAGCCCCTCTGTCCCCACTTAAGCCTACTCTACTTTAAGACAGATGACTTTATGCGGCACATACTTTCTGAAAATGTAGGAGATTAATTAATGAAACAAATTGGCAAACACAAGTAAGTCAGTGCAGCAAGTTTCTAATACCGATCTGGGCATTGTTACAGTTGTTCCTCCACAATTCTACAGCTGTCCTACAGCAACATCTGGTTGTTCTGGTTTTAGTTGTGGCAATCAATACACACCATTCACTCTCTATTTTAGACCCTGTGTTTGAAAGACTGTTGGTTTCTTTCTTGTTCAACTCAAGTCTATCTCAAACAGTCCTAAAATAATTAACTTCCCCAGAGCTGTATGTATTTTAATGCCAGAGAACAACTTTGAAATAAAGTTTGTGGTTCTTTTTGTTCCAAGCTGCACTTTGCCCTTTCATTTTACTTGTCAGGTGTCTGAAAATCAGAACAGTGTTCCAGTAGCCTCTGCCACACTGACAGTGCAGGTGCCCAATGCAATTTTGTACCTGCAATCCAAAACATGTTTTGCACCTTCTCTTCCAAGTGGCAGTTAAGAAAACACAGCAATGAATAAAAATATTTTTATGCCTTATCTTTCTACTTACAGTCCTTATGAGACTGGTGTAAGTGATGTATCACTTCACTGGTAAGATCTGGCCCTTTCCGGGGCTGGCTGTGCTAAATGTTCTTTATCTCCTTTATACTAGGTTCTGCCATGTACCACATCTTAGTTTTCCAGTTCAGAAAGAACTACTTTACCTATACATAATGATGTTACTGTTGAAATTCCTATTCTCAGTAAAGGACAAGATTACATTGACTCATATCTTTTTATATTTTTAGAAATTTATCATGCAAAGGAAGTAACTGGACATCCTTTAATGTGGACATGAACAAGCTTGACAGGATAAACAACAACACATTCTCATATATCTGAGAACAGACACATAGCATATTGCAAAAAGATTTATCTACATTTTGAAGACACTTTACTACATTTGTATTAGTTTATGTCCAATGTTTAAAATATTGGATTACTCATCTGCCACAAACTTAATGGTACTAGTATTTTATGCCTAATTTTTCAAAGCGACTGGTAATTCTATCTATTTAACATTTGGAAACAGCCCAAATTTCAGAATAGATGTTCAGCACTTTCTGAAAATCAGTCCATTTTATGTACCAAATGAAATTATTCTTGCATTTTTTACGGCAAATTTGTTATACTCCCTATCCAAGAAAAATATACCTTGAGGGGAAGAGTGGGAAAGAGAACAGAGAAAATTAGCAAAACTACAATATTAGACGAACTCTATAACTGGCTCATGGTTTATTCTAAATCTGGATTTTTTTGCCTGAAAAGGGTAAAAAGTGTTTCACGTTCAAGAAACAACTTGCAACCTCAGATGATCTGGTTAGACTGGTCTTACAAGATCGTTTTTCTCTTCAGAGAGTACTATTGGGCAGCTGTAATGATGTTCAGGCAGTAAATTGCAATTAGAGAAATGTCTACCTCCAAAACTGAAGAGAAACCATGGGCTGGTTTTCAATGCTGTGCTAGGATATGACCATTTGAAGAAAAACCCACCAAATCATTACTTAATTTGCAGAAGTTCCGGAACATGTCAGTGTCAATCAGCATTGGCTCCTGCAACGCTTTCAATGCTGGCTTTCAAAGAAGCAGAGGAATCCCAGCTATCTAAATGAGCAGAGCCATTTCTCTGCATAGGCCATACTCTTCTGCCTTTCTCCAGGACTACAAACTGTAACTGGCTACAGTTCCATAATGAAGCCTCAGCACTCTCAGTGCAGCTGCCTTTCAAATGCACTGACTTCTCCCACTGCTACAGAAACAGCAAACAATTTCAAGAAACTGCTCTGCTATGCCATGAGAATTGTGATGGTGATGTGTCATCTACAAGAACTGGCATCCACAGAAGAGATCACAGATACCTTCTGACTTTGGGCAAGCTGTATGTGGGACAGCTGCATTTGTGCCTCAGTGAGGGAACATTAAGCAGGTTTGCTGCACAGAGGCTACAGGTGCCATAGAGCACAAGAGCCTGGATTTGCAATGTGCTTTGCAAGCATGGACCGGCTGTAGCATAAGGAGAAATACAGCAGATGAGATGGGTTTTAGTAGATTTACTGCTGTTGCTGTAGCACTGAAAAACTCAATGCTGGGATAAACTAACTGTCACAGCATATCTAACCCTAATGGGGCAGGAAGATGTTGGGCACTGATAAGCAGCTTTTCTACATTATTGCTGTTGACGTTACAATGATGTATAAAAAATTAGAAATGAAAATTTCCCACTTCAAAATCCCTTATTTCAAAAGTGTGTTCAAGCCATAAGATCATGACTGAAAAGACTAGAACAAAGGTTTCTTCTGTAAATTTAATCTTCCTCCCATATAGAAATGCATTATGATACAGATGTTAATTGTATGGTAACATTTCTACAGGAGGTCTCATTCAATGCACTGAATGTGTGGTTGTTCATTATTTCTTTTATTCCCATCACTCATCTATGACTTATTTAGTATAAACCATCCAAACCCAGCACTGAATACACTATTATTAATCTTCCCCCAAGCTTCTTCTGCTATAGTATTATCCTATAGTATTTTCTTTGGAATTTATGAACAAAGATGTACTTGCCTTTACAAAACCCCAGTGACCGGAGAATGTAATACCAATTTACATGTCAAAGATAGAAAACAGAAAGTGAGGGTCATGCGAGCCGTTCCTCTGCCTGTGTGAGAGTAGATGCAATCTCTGTCTTAGGGTGCATGCCTAAACAAGTGAATGGGGCTGAGACCAGAGTCATGGTCCTCATCCCTGTTTCTTCTTCTCTCATGTGATGTTGTGAATTGGAGTCAAACAACATCATTCCTTTGCACTGCCTTCGGTAAGGTGGGGCCCTGTGAACAAAAGTATTAAGCAGAAAAGCAGTCACAAAAAGCAAAACAAATACATAGTGGACTGACAGATATCTTCAGATTTTTTTATAACATTTTGTGTGCTCAATTTTATAAGATTTATAAGCAATATTTGTTTCACAGTAAGTTTTGTTCCACTAGACCTAACAGCAGCCTTTGCTAGAAGAGTTTTATGGCTGTAACCTTTTTTCTTCTTTCCCCAGATAGATCCCTCTCCTCTGCTGTTTCCCTCCTGCTAGGTGCAAGGTTTCTTCACTTTCTTTCACACAGTTGAGTGGGAGCACACTTCCAAGTGGTGAATAATTTGTATATGAATCCCTATTAGACAATTTGTGCCCAGTATCTGTAGAAGAAACAGGGAATCACATTATCTACGACCTCTTGGCAGAAGAACTGCTTTAGATACTATTGAGTTATTCTGACCATAACCGAAGCACTGACTTTTTCCATAAGGAACTGGGAAATGCCACCAATTTAATTTTTTTTTTTTTAATACAGAGGCACAATCAATATTCTTCTCTCTCTTTCTGTGGAAGACCCTTTATTCATGATTCCAAGCCTAGCTAAATAATAGGTAGGCCAATGATTTATTTTTAATATGAAAATCTTCTTATCTATTGAATACTTTAGCCCCACAAATGTCAAGTCATTTATTCAATTGTTAAGGTGACTGCTCATTTTCCATATTTTCAATGGAATTATTTCCACTTCAGTGCTAAAATATACTAAGCTTGAAGTAAATCAATTCCCTCCTTGTGCTAAAAATTAGCATAGCACAAACTAATCAATGCTATCAAACACTAGTGCAAAAGCTGTGACAATAACCGTATCAGTAAGGAAGTAAATTGCTTATTATGCCAAACTGGGGAAAAAAAGCCTCATCAGTCACAAACCATTCTATTCAGAAAAATACAGGCTTCTATTTCGTTTGGGCAAGCTTGTTTTGCATGCTGTTCAAAATGCATCTACTGTAATAACTCAGGCCCCAGCCAGCACCCTGTAAATTTCTGTGTGGCAGGACCTTCCCCAAGCACAAGCACATACAAATGCTTGGAAGTATTTATCAAGCAAGCATCATAGGGGCACAGAGCTCCAGTGCCCATTCTCCATCACCTGCCTTCACCTCAGGTGAAGCAGAAGGTGGCTTTGCACTTCAGGTTGTAACAGGAAAGCAGTGTCCAGATGTCACCTCTGCCTCCAGCACCCTGTTGACTAAGCACAGGGGCTCTGTGCAGTGCTCCTGCAGCCACAAGCTGGGGTAAGTATGTCCCTGCTGACTAGCAGTGTTGTGGTGACAGTCTGACTAATATCTGTAAAGCATTCGGATGTGTGAGTGTAGGGGTATAATGGAAGCCCTACATAATAGTTCACTAAGGCAGGGCTGCTTCTACACCCGTCTAACGAGGATGTCGGCAAGGATGGCAATTAGTGCCAGTGACTGGACCAAGACCACCAACTCGTTTCCTCTGGGCCCCCAAGCAGCCATCTGATGACAATAATTTTGGGTCTTTACCAGCCAGGTATGGACATGAACTGATGAGCTAGAAGGGAAAGGTTCTATGTTCCATTACTAATATCCTGAGCCATCCAGTCCAACTATAAAAATTCACTTTTATTAAAAGGTTATTTCTGTCACTTGCTCTAGTATCGCTATCATTCTCTGGGAAAGAAATGATGAAATATCATTTTAAATGTTATAAATGCAATATTTAAACAGCTTTTTTTACTCCCTCAGAAAAAGTGCTTTGAAAAGATATCCCATCCAGCATATGTTAGTTCTTAACAGAGGCCAACCTTTTTTAATCGCATAATTCCTCATTCTTCGTAGAAGAACAGATCTGCAGTATCTTCTCTGAGGTTAAAGGTTATACTTTTTGTGGTCTGAAGGGACGCTTCCTTATTTATACTTAATAAATTGTCACATACAAACAGAAGTTACCGGAGTATGTGGATATTGATTTCCAGTAATATGGTGACATTGACATAAAACTGATATAATTTTAATGATAGTATCTTACGTTCATGATAACACTTTTTGTCCCAGAAGGGAAACAAAATGCTTTGTAGGGGTCACCTGCCTATTGTGCAATAGCTTGAGAAAGACAGCCCTCTGTGACTCAGCCATTTACAGCCACAAACTACTACTGCTGCTGAGAAGAAACTGTAGAGGAGAAGAAAATGTTAGAGTTTCTAAAACACTGGAGCTGTCACCCATATGCTTTCTTCATGTACAGTCATCCCAAATTAAAACGCTTCCCATCCTTCTCCTTATGGAAGCAATGAACACGAACTGGCAGGACGTGCCTTTACAGGCTCTTCTGTGGACAGGACTTGCCCTAATAACATGCATGGATTTCTGTTACATTGTGATTCAGCAGAAGATTGTATTATCAACACCACTTGTGCAACTGAGATTATTGGAGAAGACCAGTGTATTGAAACACACAGCTTCTATCAAAATTTATTAGATTACCTTAAAAATTTAGTTGAAGTACTTCCTGGAAGTGGACCTTCGAGTCACTGGCCCAGTCCAGTTCTCTATAAACCTAAAGCCAATACATATTTCGGGGAAGAATGTGTGGTGGAGTACAAAAAGAACAACCGCAATACAGATTGCAGCAAGTCTGCATTTCTCTACACGAGAAAAGACCTTGCCTCATGACAAGAGAAGACCAAAACAAGGTATCTTACAAAAAAAAAACAAAAAAAAAACACCCAACAATATATTGCACAGCATAATTAGTCAACGTCTGACTTCGCATGCCATTGTGCTGTTCTACATTTATGCTGAATACAAAGGTATTAATTCGTTTTGGGGTTGCTGCTAAGGGGCATAAAAGCAAAATTTTAAAGAAAATTTCAGAACAAAATTTTCTCATGCCATCTACCATTATTGCTGAGGAAAGCCACAGTTCTACAATTGCAAATGTTGCTCAATAGGAGTAAAATCCTTGAAATGCGAATCTAATCTACCGCAGCTCTAAGATATAGTTAGGTCACCACGGTAATGAGTATGCTAATGTCTGGGTTTTTTTAGATGAAATTAAACTGGTGACTCTGATTATGAAATAATAAAATTGTTCTCATCAGGAAAAAAATGACAGCAGCATTAAATCAAGTGTGTGATACAAAAATATAATTCTGCAGATTCTTCGGATATAAATGTATTCTGATATTATCTGAGAAGTGCAGCAGTCTCTTGTTTGAGGCACTGAGGGTTTTGCTATTCACTTGCTCTGGAGCATAGTTAGAGCTGCAAATACATATATGTATATAGATAAGGAGAAGTTATCTATTCTGCTGTCATGAGTATGAATGTAAATGCTTCTACTGTTATTCACAGATTTGATCCATAGCAAAATTTCACTGTTTTCATTAATACTTGCAGCTTATAGGACTACAGATGACTAGAAAGCATATCGGTACGTAATTCTGCTTGGCACAAACTTCCTGTGTCTATCAAAGAAACCCCAAATCCTACCTGTGGCAAAATGAACAATTTCAGATTCACAGCTCCCCCTTTCTTTATTCTTCAGTGCACATGCCTTGGTAACAACATCATCAGAGCCCTTACTTTCTCAATGGATGCTTTTTATTCCAGCCAGCCTTATGCAGGATGACAGCTCATCTTTGGACTGTTGGGCATTGTGGAAGCAATGGAAAATTTGATTAGCCATTGTGTTTTACACAGGTAGCTTCTGTGGTCATCAGAACAATTAACAGACTACGGCACAGTGGAGCCTGGTGGTCTTGGAGAGAGCGAGCGTGAATTGATAAAAAGGACCATCCTGCTCATCATGCCACCTTTACTCTGTGTATGTGCATGTGAAAGACAACCACATACAATGGTAGCTTTCTGATGCCTATCTCCATCCCTTAACTCACTCCCCAGGGATGATTATTAACACTTATATGATTATTTACATGACAGACAAAAGTAGAGTGCAGGTAAGTATGACAGAAAGAGTTACCAAGTGAATATGTAGCTAATCAATGCATGTGAGTAGATTTACCATGCTTATTCATAAATGTGTAAATGTTGTAAGTAATGAACACACAAACTGCGAACACACTCATTTATCTACTTATGAAGAATCAATTATTTTCTTATCATTTTCTCTATTCCAGCCCATACCACAGAGGATCATTTTGTCTTACTTCACTGAAAATATAATAAATCTTCAATACAGTACTAAATCTAACAAATTACTACAAATCATGCAGTATTCTTTATTTTCTTACCTAAAAAGGACATGTGCAGGACCAAAACTTCAGAGCAACCCATTGCTTTCCTCCTACTCCAAGTCCATTTCATTTTATCAATTAATTACTTCTTCCACATAAAATTAATTCCCTTGATGTTTTTGAAACATACTTCTTCTGATTTTTCTGTGTTTATATAAGTATTTTCTCAGAACTAGGATACTAAGCCTAAACTTGTCCCTTGTTAAAGAGTTAGTTTTCTAATTTAATTTATTATAACTAGAACTGAAGAACTTGTAGTTCTTCATGTAGTATTAGACTCAGTCTAATCTGTTTTACCATGTATTTGAAGACCTGCTGCCCTGAAAATCTGTCTATAAATCTAAACCAGATTGATGGAGCCTACTCTGGTCTACTACAAGAGGATTTTAAACATGAATATCCGGACTCACTAGAAAATGGAAAAATTGTAAGAATTGGATACAATGAAATAGTCTGTTAATACTTCATAATGAAGGGCTTTAATTTGAAATGAAATAGATAATAATGAAAGTATCTAGACAAAATCATGGTTATCTCTCTGGGACCTTTACATCCATCTCTATGATGTTTCTGTAACACAAGAAAATCTCATTACCTGCTTCCCTGTATCTTTTCTGTGTTTCAGGGACTTCTCTTATATGATTTTGCATACAGAATGGTTCCTGGTAGAACAACCCTGGTGGAACTTAGTCAAAGAAATGAATTACATATTTTGATCTGAAAACCCTTTGGGTATCCTGCTCACTTCTACAGTCATGAGCTAGGAGCTACACTACCTCTGTCTTCCATTTCCTTGAAGGTAACTGTTCCAGAAGAAAGAAATTTCCAGTTGAACTTGTAGAAGGATCATCAAGGCTGATCTCACCAACACTACTGCATCACAAACCACATTGCAACAGTGAAAGTTATTTTCAGAAACGTATCCTGGAGGAGGAGAAAGCCTTTCAGCCTGTCCAGGGCTCATACAGCTGGAATGTTTCAGGGAGGCGTTGCCCCAAAGGCAGCTTATCTGATTGCATGGGGATGTGTCCACATGTGTGAGTTTGTAATTAATTGAAACACTGAAGAATGTCGATTTCGGCTCATCCACAGCATTCTTTCTTGCTTTTGCAATGAAGGCAGATTAAGAAGTAACAACTTCTCCTGACGTTGACAGCTTGTACCCACCTCTTTTGTCACCGTTGGCCATCCCAGCAGTTATGCCAATACAGTTGTGTACTGATAGGTATGGCAGTAGATACAAATCAAAGGTTTCAAGCCAATAGTCACCAGCAAAGCTTTTAAAGTAACTCTTTGAGAGAGAAATACAAGTCTTCAAAGGTTTCAGCTACGCAGAACTACTATGATGATTCAGACAAAATGGGTTCTGATCATAACACTATTTACATTTCTTGGTTGTAATAGGGGAAAAACTCAATAATATACAAAACGAGGCGGGGCGGGGGGGGGGGGGATGAGAGGGAAATAAATTTAAGAAGTTTAAAATAAAATAAGTAACAAACCTATAAATGTGAGTGAAAAATTCCTGTTTGTGCACAAAGTATTTATTTTTCATTGTATTCAAATACGTTTTGTCATTGTAATAATTTTTTCATTGTAATCTTTTACACAAACATCATTTCCAAGAGCTCCTCCTCGAACTAATTGCTGTGCACCATGCTCACTTTGTACTATGCTCAAAGAAGCGTTCATGAAGTACTTGCTGGATATCTGTAGCTTACAATCTTGTATTCCAAGGGAAACAGGCACAGGTTTTATTTGCTTACATACACCAGGCTTTAATTCAGAGGAAGTAAGGTGGCAATACACAAACTGCAAGGGTGGTCATGTGGAAGCAGGAGCAATTCTGGTCATACAGAATTATAGGCCGCAGACAAAAACTCCAGATTTGAAAGTATGAAAGCAATTATTCATCCATTAGAGAAGCAAGTCTACTTCAGCAAATTATGGTTAAAAAAAAAGACAATACATTACTAGATCAAAATAAAGAAAGCAGTTCTCATATAAATTCATACGCACGTGAATTATTATTTTTGAGAATAATCTAAAATGTAATCTGGAGGTATGTCTTTTTCTGCCTTCATATCTGATACAGCAATAACAGCATGATTACCTGAAGTTCTGTACAGTCCCTATTCTAGTCAGTTTGAGTAAGAATAACACGAAACACAAGCCACCACACCACAGGCTTCAGCTGAGACTAAGCATGAACGAGGCTGCACTAAAAACTTTGCAATGGGGCCTTCAGCACAGTTGTTTCCTGAAAGATACAAGACTAAAGTAGTGTTGATCTGTTGACCAATATCTCAGTGTTATAGTTCTCCCATGACAATAACACAAAAACCTTCTTAAGACAACATGCATCGTATCATGTCATGTAAAAGAAATAATGCTTATCTACAAGAATCCATCTCCAGTTCTCATACTGGTTTTTTTTTCAATGATATTGCTAAGAGACCGTATGTACAAAGCTTTCGTCCAATTGATCGCCTAATTTCTATGCAGGCTTCTCCAAAAGTAATGCATCATATTTATTTCCATGGAAACTACAACAGATACAAAAAACACAATAACAGTATTTGATAGAGCAAAATATCAGCTACCATAACACTATTTTTTCAGCACAGTCACCACGATTGGCTATGCATTTTCACCAGCGATGAACACAAGCATGCATGCCTCGCTTGTAAAAATCTGCACCAGCAGAGATGACCCACTGTTGCTGTCACCACTGCTGAAACGCACCGCCCACTGCCTCACTGTGCTCACATCCACTATTTAGTATCTGTAAACATTCAGCATACATCGATGAATGTCTGCAGGTGCTGTTTTTTCCACGTGGAGATATTCAAGGACACACCTTTGCTTCATACGCACTTCTGTGTCAGAAGCCATTTTGTCAGGCTGCCCCTCTGCTGCCATCTGTCACACAGTAACAAAATGCAATGGAATATTGGTGAGAAGGACCAATATCTATTGCTGTACCACCAACAGCCACCCCTGACACAGTGGGCCAGCAAAATACATGTCATTACTTTCAGACCAGGCTTCATAATATGGTGAAGATGAAGAACAAAATGTAGAAGACTTTTTATGGTAATGATGAAGGAATTCCAAGAAGGTCTTCCATGAACAGAAGACAAGTCTAAATGTTTTCAAATGCCCCAATAAACTTTCAAAGTTTACTGTACTGCTGCAAAATAAGCTTAGTTTTAAACATTTTTATAACAATTTTATACCTCCCTATACCTCCCTTTTATGAAAACAGAATAAATCCAGTTTGCTAACACACTCTTACCTATTCTCTCACTTTTTTTTTTTTTTTTTTAAATCACAGAATCACAGAATCATCGAATCCTTAGAGTTGGAAGGGACCTTTAAAGGTCATCTAGTCCAGCTCCCCTGCAATGAACAGGGACATACACAGCGAGATCAAGTTGCCAGGGCCTGTTCCAGCCTCACTTTTCAAGTCTCCAGGAATGAGGCATCCACCACATCTCCGGGCAGCCTGTTCCAGTGCCTCACCACCCTCAGTGTAGACGATTTTTTCCTCATATGCAACCTAAATCTACCTTCTTTCAGCTTGAAGCCATTTCCCCTTGTTCTACCAACACAGACCATTCTAAAGAGCCTGTCCCCTTCTTTCCTGGATGTGCCATTTAAATATTGAAAGGCAACTCTCAGGTCACCTTGGAACCTTCTCTTCTCCGTGCTGAACAGCCCCCGCTCTCTCAGCCTGTCCTTGCTGGAGAGATGTTCCATCCCTTCGATCATTTCTCAAGCCCTCTTCTGGACACACTCCAACAGCTCCATGTCTCTCCTGTGCAGAGGACTCCACACACGGACGCAGTACTCCAGGTGAGGCCTCAGCAGTGCAGAGCAGAGGGGTAGGATCACCTCCCTCATTCTGCTGGCCACACTTCTTTTGATGCAGCCCAGGATCCTGTTGGCTTTCTGGGCTGAGGGGGCACACCGCTGACTCATGTCCAGCTTCCCATACACCAGTACCCTCAGGTCCTTTTTGACAGGGCTGCACTCAATCTGTTCATCCCCCAGCTTGTACTGGTGGTGAGGGTTACCTTGATCCAGGTGCAAGATCTTGCATTTGGATTTGTTGAACCTCATGAGGCTCACCCGGGCCCACTCCTCAAGCCTGCCTAGGTCCCTCTGGATGGCATCCCATTCCTCTGTTGTGTCAACTATACTCCATAGCTTGGTGTCATCAGCAAACTTGTTGAGGGTGCATTTGACCCAATTATCAATGTCATTGATGAGGATATTAAAGAGTATCGGTCCCAGCACTGACTTCTGTAGGACTCCATTTGTCAGTGATCTCCACCGAGACGTGAAGCCATTCACCACCACTCTCTGGACTCGATTCTGCAGCCAGCTCTTCATCCACTGAACAGTCCTTTAATGTCTGTAAAGGTATGCCTACAAAGATACATTCACTCTTACACAACTGCTATGATTACAAATTCCTTGGGATTGTTGATTTGTACAACACACAGTGCAACACAGGATGAAATATTAATTGTCCTTCTGCAACCTACAATTTGAACACATGAACTTACGTTTCTATGTGATTGGTCCACAAATATATTAAAAAAAAAAAAAAAGGTACTGAAATATAATATTTTGTTACTAATTTTCAGCCACATGAACTCCTCAATAGATTTGTTTTACACATACTGCTCTGGGATTTTTCCATTCACACACAAGTTTCTATTTGCCCCAGTGAATCTCAGTTTCTTCCCTCACAATATGCCTGTCAGAAAATCCCAACACAAAATGCAAGTAACTGTGAAGGAAACACTTACAGATCTGGGAAGACACCTTCCTTCAATCTGTTGTCACTCTCACCTCAGGATGAGATACTGTCATCATCACTTTGGCCTTAACTCAGTTTGACAGTAGCTGCATTTGTGTACGCTGATCTTCACCTCTTCTGGTTAAAGCTTGGGACTCTCCTTATTTTGATTTTATTGTCCTCGCAAACAAAACCTGGCTTTCCTTGTATCTAATGTGCTAGCAGAAGACACAGGCTCTACTGAAGAACCCATCAAACTGACAGTAAGACAGGGAATGTCTTCAGGAAAAGCTTTGATTTTGCACTATTCTGCTTAATAGTGCTGGATTTCATGCCAGTGAATGGATGCTAAAGGCATCTGTTTGCATTATAATATGAATCAAATTACTGTGCATGCTTGATAGGCCATTGAAAACTTTTTTTGTTTTGGTTTTTTTTTTTCCACTTGCTGGTGAGAATGTGGCAAATTCCATTTTTTTCTGTCAGCTTTAAGGAAAAGAACCTCTTTACTTGCTCGACCTGTTCATTTCCATTCAGTAATGCTGCTGTCAACTGTCATCCACAGCATCCAAACCTGCACTGGCTTCAGCCACTTCTAGCATTACCAGTGCTAGCAACCACAGACACAGCAATAAGGATGTCATCAGCATACTTGAGATTACAACATCTCCTTCTGCCAACGTTAATACCACTATGGTAACCATCAACAGCAATACACATTATTATTTCTGTATAAATATTGAACAGATGTGACAGCCTTGTCAAACTCCTTTTCTGGTGTCCAACCACTCCGTTATACCTTTTGCTGTCTTGACTACTCCTCTCTGGTCATGAAAAGAGATGGTACAAGCTGACCATCTATCATTTCTGTCCATCTAAGCATTTCTGTAACACTTATTACAGGTCCATATTTCTATACAATATGCTAACAACCACTTTTTTATATAGTTGCTAAAACAAAACTGTAATGTTATCACCTTTGTTGCTTCCATAATAACTGTGTGATTAAAATCAATTCAGTCCATGTGCACTTTAACAGCAGTGTAACCAAGATCAGGATGTATACTACCAGTGCTCCTACCACTAGCTAATAGCTTGCTGACTCTGCTTTGGCCTTTTTTTTTTTCCTTAATCTATGAGCAACTTTCCTGAAAGATACATAAGTGAAAATTCTCGTTTAACACTTTATGTACATTAACCTCATTAATCTTTCCCCTTAATTTTATGTCCTAAGAATTTTCCTGCTGCTTAGAAGAAAATAAGATTGCATTTACTAGGAAGAAAAATGTTATTTGTTGTTCTTGTCAAGAAGGGTTCATAGCACCTCACCTAGGGTAGATAGCTGGGGAGCCAGAAATTAGAAGGGGGAGCTAACTTTCCCCAAGACCAGGTCAATAGGAGAATGAGAAATAGGCAGGGACAGTCTAATGCAATTTTCCATCCATTATCCTGGTCAACCACATACCATTCAAAAAACCATGGGAAGGTTATTCAGCATCTAATTGAGTAGACATTAGCCTTTAAACCAGAGCAAAGCAACTCAGAGAACCTGGGGAACCAGCTGCTTCACCTCCACAAGCATAGGTTTCCTCTCTAAGGGCTATAGGAAAATCAAGACAACTGCTGAGTAATAGCATAATTTTACTCTCTAAAATTTACTCAAGAAGTGCTGGACAAGGGTGTCTGACCATATTCAAGAGTGAAAGTCCTGAAGAAACCAGTGTTTCAACCAGGATTTTGTGTTCTCTTTTATTTTTTCTCCATTCTTAATTGATATCCGTGGCTTGTGGAATTGTCATCTCATAAGAACAAGAAAGATATTCAAAGCTGGGCACACTTGGTGGTGTTTGGTCTTCCACTGGTAGGGGAAGGTGAGAGCTGAATCCACGGGCTACATATAAATGTTCTACTCTTAGCTAAGAATTATGCTTTGCTGAATCTAATATAAGTGTTTTATGTGGAAGAAGAGGTAGGGAGACAGTATAACTTCTCCACTGTTAAATCAATAATTGTTGTGGTGTGCTGCCCAAATCCAGCTGCATGTCTGGTTTTTTTCAGCTCTAGATCTAATCAATAAAGAAAAGGTGAAGAGGAAAGGCACAAACAATAATTTGGAAGCAGCTTTCAATCTCACTGACAATATTTTCTTTAATTTGGGTTGCATCAGACACTTAGAAGAAAATTCTGGAGACACTTTTTTGACAACCATAAACCAACTTTTTTTCTGAAAAGTACTCAACCTTTACAACTCTTTCCTTCTGTACATAAAAGCAATGGCAAAGCTTCTGGATTGATGAAAAAAGTTACATTTGTTTTATTATTATTCTATCAATATGTGCTCATGCAAGTATTTGACACATTTAAGTTTTGTTTCCTTGCAGAAAGCTCTAAGGAGTCATTTACTGAACGTAGGTGAGGCATACAAAAGCTCTAAGATCATTACATGATAATACTTGACGCAATGAGAAAACTACAAGTTCTAAGAGCACCATGGCTTTTGAGTAGCCATATTCTAGCGTCATCTGGATGCTGCTGTAAAAGGAAACAGGGCTGTTCTGTTATTTTTAAAAGATGGTGATTGTTTTATTCCTTTGTCTTGTGTTTTTCTTTCCATAAGTTACTCCTAACAGCTCTACAGAACTCTCAGACTATACACCCTTCAATCTTAAACACATTCAACACTGTAGCTATACACATAAACTTATACAATGGGAATGAAGGGAAAAAAAAATCTATCCTAAATTTAAATATGTAAGCAGCCATTCATTCCAGAATAAATAAAAGTAATAATAAAAAAATCTCACTATTATCCTAAACAGGACAAAACCAGGGATTTTTAACATATGTGACAATCTCACTGTGGAAAAAAAATGTCTAGATATGCTACTTTCATTGTAGCTTTTCATAACTACAGACAAAGCGGGTATGATCAGGTTAATTTCTGCATTTGGACAGTTCTCTGGCACAGTGCTGTACAGGAGAGCAAGAGACTTTCATTACCTTCCAGCTGAGAGCAACAATAATAACAATCACTATATTGCTCCCTGCAGGTCAAGAACCTCACAGTGCTTCACAAAGACAAACTAATTAAAAAAGATACCCAAGCAGCAGGTATTTAGAACTTGTTTCAGCTCAAGCCTGATTTAAGCATCTTGTGTTTCACTGCTCACTATTTTCCTATATGAGCAGATGTGACTGGGGATGGAATATCCAACAGTCTGCAGGTTAGTTTTAAGCAAAAGTAGATTGTCTAAAGCTAACAGGACCCCCCACATACTCAAAAAGTGTGCAATGGGTGTTCTCAGCAACGTATTTGTTGAAGACCAGTAAACAGGACAGAAAACAGATTGGGGACCACATGAAGGAAGTCACTTACTGTATGATATGTTCAAAAGATGCCAGACAAAGAAAAGTCCCCCATGCCACAAGTGGCTGTGGGTTGCACTCCATGAGACCTTGATGTAAGAAAAACTAGAACATTTAGATGTTGATAGAATAATTACATACTGCAAAAGAAAAAAGGTTGATCTGTATACAACATTTAATGCAGTTCAATCTTGGGTTGGCTGAACCTAGTGGAGCTGCAGATTTTCTGAATCTCTAAGGTTAGTATTTTGGGTTCATCAAACCAATTTGTATTCCTTTATACTTTCCATTCCTGTTGCTTAAAGAAAGTAAAACACCTTACTCTCCGGCCAAAAGAAAGTCTAGGCTATTTATCAAGCTTACGAGACAAAGCCATTGTTGCATTTGAATACAGTAAAACTCCAAATTGCTTGCTGTAGTATCGAGGATTTTGTCATCTGAAAATGAGCCCTCTGATACTCAGCTACTTCAGGATTATCACTCGCAGCCCAGAAAGACAACTGTATCCAGGGCTGCATCAAAAGAAGTGTGGCCAGCAGGATGAGGGAGGTGACCCTCCCCCTCTACTCAGCACTGCTGAGGCCTCACCTGGAGTACTGCGTCCGTGTGTGGAGTCCTCTGCACAGGAGAGACATGGAGCTGTTGGAGTGTGTCCAGAAGAGGGCCTGAGAAATGATCGAAGGGATGGAACATCTCTCCAGCAAGGACAGGCTGAGAGAGAGGGGGCTGTTCAGCACGGAGAAGAGAAGGTTCCAAGGTGACCTGAGAGTTGCCTTTCAATATTTAAATGGCACATCCAGGAAAGAAGGGGACAGGCTCTTTAGAATGGTCTGTGTTGGTAGAACAGGGGGAAATGGCTTCAAGCTGAAAGAAGGTAGATTTAGGTTGCATATGAGGAAAAAATTGTCTACACTGAGGGTGGTGAGGCACTGGAACAGGCTGCCCGGAGATGTGGTGGATGCCTCATTCCTGGAGACTTGAAAAGTGAGGCTGGAACAGGCCCTGGCAACTTGATCTCGCTGTGTATGTCCCTGTTCATTGCAGGGGAGCTGGACTAGATGACCTTTAAAGGTCCCTTCCAACTCTAAGGATTCGATGATTAGGACAAGTTATACAGAGTATATACATATATTTCACTACAGATCATGCCTATACCTTTTCCTTATTTTTCCTCTAATTTTTGTCCCCTTGCTTCCTTCTTTGTCCTCTTCCCTCCTCTCTATGATTTCTCCATCTCCAACAGACATACTTCTTTGGTTTCTTCCACTCTCCCTCCTACACCTTTTACAGAATCTCCAGTGCAGAATGCAGACGTGAGAAATTTACATTCCAGTTAAACTTTCAAGCTCTCAGCATCTGAATGGATTTGTATAGACAGAATGCCACTATGCCATCCCTTTTGCAGTCATGATTTAAAATGGTGACATCAGGATCAGCAGGATAATTCCCCCCAGGATAGTGTGGAGAGGAGATTATAAAGCTTATGTTTGGTCCTTGCTATCTTTTCCTTTTTGTTCTCTGTAAATAAAATATGAGAGGAACTTCCTTAATTTTCACATCAGCGTTTGCAGCTCAGGACTCCATTAATGCACCCCTCTCCCCGCTGCTGTTCTGTGCCCTAGTTTGCAGTCAGTTCATTCTGCACTGATGTATATTTCATTGCCCAAGGCTTAATTTTGATTTATTGTCCATCCATAAATTAGAAAAATATGCTCTGGAATTCCATCCCGCTGAAAAGCTGTGCCTGATGTCAGGGGACTGGGTGATATTTAAGATGTCAGAAATACATATTGGATTAGTGTGCTTTGTTTCCCCACAACAGCAGGTGTTTAATCATAGCTGATGGCTGAAGTTAAATGCATTAGGACAGGATCAGCCAAGAAGATGGAGTTTTTCTAAACCATACAAACTCCAGATAAATAACTCAAAACTAATTGTGTGTCCACATCTTAGATACATTTTTATTTACTTTAATACATTAAACAATGAAAATAGCCCCTGACACTTAACTCCCCATTTAAGATGTGCACAGATCTTTGATGTTAATGAGTAAGTGGCTTTTGCACACCATTACACTGTCCCTTCTTGGCTCTTTGATGGCTCAAGATATTTTCAAAAGGAAATAATACAACTAAGGGAAAAAAAAAAACGAAGAAGAATAAAGCAGCTACAGAAATAAAACATTGCCTTTTGAGGTTGAGGGATTATTTCCACAGAAAATTAAAGATATAAATGTTAACAAAAATAACTGAATGTAGCAGGACTCTAAATACTGCAGAACACATTCTGCATCCAAGGGCTCTCTTGAATTTTCTTTTTCTAATGCTGATTTTTGTTTGTTGCAGTTAAGCTTGCTGCTCTGTTTATGTTAATGAGAAGTCTCTGTGTATAGAAAAATGATCAGGCCTGGTCTTGAGCAATTTAGCTGGAGGCCGAAGAGAAGACGCTTAGGAGAGCAAACATTTTCAAGGTCAATCGGTGAACTGTAACAAGCCAGTGAGATTCATGGCAAGAATTGTATATTTTGACACAACAGCGATTTGATTAAAAGAGAAAGTAATGGGTTTAAACAGTCGCTATGAGGATGTAGCCAGACTTTGTTAGCTTTTCGCAAATTACTTAACAGAGCAGTGATGGAACTGGAAATAGGGGTGTTTTGTGTAAGGTAAAGAAAAGAGGCATATATTCAACATGGCAATAATAAAGGATGTGAATGTTTGGTGTTAAATACATTCTACTTCATTCACCATGTAGCTATTCCTAGGAATTCTAGCACATTATAAATATTAAAGACATCTATAATAAAGTTGCCATGTTTTAAGTTTTCTGATACTAAAAACAGAGCTACATTTATAAAACCTCATCCTGCCTTACGTAAGTAATAATGCAACTGTGTAAGATCATTCTCACAGAGATATCAAGCCCTTCCAAAAGGTGAGCATTTCATATCCTGCACAAAGAAACTGAGGCAGAGAGGATACTTGTGCAAAATGCATAAGTCAGAGAGATGTGCACGGTACAGGTCCCATTTCCCAATCTTCAGATTTTTGACCAGATCACATACAATTTAAGCATAATCTTGCAGTTTAACAACGAATTACTCAAATTAAAGCTAGATACATCTTTTAACCTTTGCTATGTGCATATCCCTGCTAATGAGTGAACACAGTGCACCCCAAAAGAGAATGGTTTATTATACTCACATTATGCCTCTCTTATCTTCCTGTTTCAAAGATAATTTTAACATAATTTTGAAACCACATTCTAAATTTAACACTCTATCTTAAAACAAAATGAACTTCGGCATGGGAGCTATGAGGACTTGACCCAGAGGAGGCTCCCTTCCACTGGGAAACTCCACCCTGCCTCTGAGCAGAGACTTCTCAGAGTCTTAACAAGCCTCCTGCAGGACAGCAACGTTTTATGTGCAAATAATATTCTGAGTATTTCATCAGACTGGATGTTTTGAAATTAAGGCTGCAGTGATTGTTCACCAGAGACTCATACTCCAACAAAAAATATCTTTTCTACTAGGCCTGCGTCTACTGCCAATGTTGAATTGCTTCTTTGCACACAACAAGTTGTGTGACTAGAATCCGTTAGCTTAAACAACACCACTAAACAGAAAAAAAGTACTCTGAATAACGAAAGACCTTAGACTGAGTAGCACCAGGATCTTCTGAGGCATACAGACTGCAAGAGAGGATCACAGAAGCAGGGAATCAGAAATGATTGAACATGACTGCAAAAGCCTGAAACATTATTTCTGTGGCGGTAGTTTGTATTTCAGAATTCACTTGTTTAGGAAAATTTATTGTGTTTTCTTGATTGGTATTGCTTGAGCTCCCAGTCCCAGGTATGACATAAAGCTGTGAAGCAAAGCTTTGTGTTTGGATTAATCCCTTTCCAGGCCACTGCCATCTAAATAGGGTAGTCCTGCCTTGCTGAGCACCTTGCATCGGCGCTGGGACCTCACAGTTAAACTGTTTCTCTAACCTGCTTGGAAACCAATGTTCTTGATAGTCAGCTGAGTCACTGACGCGATCCAGTTCTGCGTGGCTGCTCCCAGCTGCGCGCAGGATCTGGTGGGAACGCTTTGCTGAGGCTGGGACAGAGGGCAGCACTGAGGAGCAGCAGGCTGAGCGCCGCCCAGCTTCTCTAACCTTACCTTTGACTTTGGTTCTGATGCTCCAACATGGTTTCAAGGTTTGTTCTCTTTTGTTTTAATGCACAAGGAGAAGATGAGGAAAACCCGTTAAAGATTAAGACTTGGAAGGAAATCACAAAGTAATATGGCTTCAGTTTGCTCTAAAACTGTCCGGTTAGAATTAGTGTGATGTCGTAGCTGCCCTCAGCTGGCAGGATTTGCTAATAAATCCCCTCTGTACTAAGGCTGTTTGCAAGGATTCTGTAGAGGGAGAGGATGTTTTCTATTTTGAAGACATTAAATTCCCAGTCCTGTGCCATTTATTCAGACAAAAATTCCACTGAATTTCTCCCAACAAGAACAAGCTTGATGATATGACCCTAATTCAGATTTCCTGGGAGTGCTCGAAAATGTAATTCACAAATTAAAGCAAGATAAATTTTTAGTCTAAGGAGCAGTAATTATGATTGGAGACTGGGAGGCAGAGAATGGTGGGAAACTGTTTAAAAATAGATAAATATTAAATCACAGTTTAGGGAAAAACAATCAACAATATGGCAATCAGCATCTTTCAAATAACTAGTTAGTTTAAAGAAATGAACAACATTAAAATTGAATACCAATAAGACTTGCTCAAGGCAGATTCTAGCCTATCCCTTATGCAAAAGCAAACTGCAACCACCCTTACCTTACCCTCACTTTCAACCTTTCCCAATTTAATGACTGTTCAAAGAATAAGTCTTTTAATCTCTACATCCCACGGTATTCTATCCCTCAGCACACGCAGTGGTTTCTCTCAATTGTCACCAATCTTGAAAAACATTTTTCAGAGGGATATTTTGGGTTGTATAGGGTATTTATGAGGATCACAATTCCCGACTTCACAGCTTCTCCACAGACTCCTTGTATGACCTTGAATAAGTCACCACACTTCCATTTCCATCTGTGAACAAAGGGTATGATGCTTATTTATCTCTCAGGAGTCTTGTGTGTCTTAATCAATATTCTTCATGGCACTTTGAGATCCACAGATAATTAGGGATCCTATGACAATAGAACATAAGTATTGTATACAACTCATGGGCTGCCTTTTTTTCTAGTCTCTCATATACCTGTGGGACTGATGAATATTTGTACAGATTTTCAGTGTAGGAAAATAACACTCAAAAGAAACCAAACAAGAGTCCCAGACATTTCTCCTGTTTGATTATCTAGGATACCCTATGAAGAAAAATAGAAATTCTGACAAGCTCTGACCTCTAATTCCACCTGTGGAGTTACCACAGCAGAAGAGAAGTGGTTTATCATTTTGAAAAGGAAGCACAGAAAGTTTGGCCACGCTAGAAGTCTAATGCTAAACTTAAAGGTGATTGATCAGGTTTTTTAGGATGTCTGTCAATTAAATTAGCCCAATAGTCACATCTTACAACATTACTTTGGGGGGGAATACAGGGAGGGTCCCACACTGTGTGGTCAGACACTATGTGTTTCAGTGAGATCTGTAATTAAATGATAAATGATATTGTGGTCTGCAATGTTTCCACTTGCCCTAGTAATAAATCACTGGGACATTGAAATGTCCTAGGGTTTGCTGCTACCAGGCCTGTTTCTCCTTTTATGTATGTTGCAGAACTTTGAACTGTGAATTTTCTCATCTGCATCAGATCTACTTTACATTTTATATGCACAAAACAAGGGCAAAGTTTGATATGCAGACTTATCCAGGCAATAGTTATCCTGCTGAATATTGTACCTGTGCACTTTGCGGTGTAGGGTCAGTGGGGGACAAAGGTCCTGGACAATTCACAGAGAAAACAAAGTATTTTTGACTTCTTATATATCACTTCACATCACAGTGTTACACTTAATTGTTACTGAAAATAGGCATCAAAAAGGTAAAATATTATCAGTTTTTCCCCTCTGGTATCCTAAACATCTGCAGACTGCAACAATAATCTTTTTTTCTTCTTCTTCTTCTTTTTTTTTTTCCCCCCCAAATGAAAAAAGGAATCTGGATTCCAGCTAAGCTGAGACAGTGAAAGTCAAGTCTTTGCTCTAGCCCTAGGCAAAAGCATGTTCTTTGTAGCAAACTGGGCAATCTCTGTACTTGGAATAACTGAATTTAATAACAATAACAATGATGATAATAAAGTCATATCTATTATTTCAAACTGAAAATGAAGAAATGACTGCAGATAATGAAAAGTAAGATACATATTTTTTCTCTATCAGCTTGAAAATTATAGTAATAATGAGCTGTTTAAATTATCAAAGGAAGCTCATCACTTTCTGGATATGCTTCTAGTCACATTTGCAAGCTTCTAAATGTTTAGTAACTAATTGGTATTTCATATTTCCTAGCTGTACAAACACATTTTTAAATTTTATTTTAAGCTATTCCTACTGACAGACACGGAAGCACCAGGATTAGGCAGTTCACCCAGATGCACATCACAGTTCCAAAATGCAAGTGCCTACAAGGCACTCCTCTCAGAAAAAGCAATTAGAATACTCACGTGCTTGAGGCTTCTCTTGGTGCAGCTCCTGTCACCACCCGCACCTGTAAGGCTGCTACTTTTGCCATCTTCAGCAGTACCACCAAAAGCGTGGCATGGGACCCCCGCTTAGATGTTTAACACATTAGAAAGAGTTACGTTTTGGTACACCAAATACAAGCCTCTGATCCTGTTGAATCAGCAGGATGGACTTAAACAACACTCATTTATGTTTAATCAATTTATTTATTTTAAAAATACTGAACAAACCCCTAATATTAATAGGATTATAATCTAATTTACTGTTTACTCTCTATCTGAATATCTATAAGTACCTCTATTTTGTTGGTCTCATATTTTCAAAGCAGGGCCATTGTTCCACCAAATCTCTGCTGACTATGGACGTGAACTGCCGTGATCTCTGCAGCAAGTTTTTTCTCTGTCTTTAAATTATGAATGTAATGGAAGGCACTTGGCCTGATGGAAGCAAGTCTTCCAAAATTTCACCTGAAAGCAGATTAACTATGCCTACTTGGAGATTTTGTCACAAGTACAAAACTCAGATGTATGGTGTAAGTTGATGTAAGTATCCAATTTGAGCCAAAAAAAACCCACCACACCCTAGTTTTGATTAGAAACCTCAAACCATTGAGTTTTGGTCAAAATCAAGATAAATTTTCCAAGGCTGATAGATGATTTTCCAGACTAAGATTTGGCAAAACCTGATGGGTTATGGCTGAATATTAATTTTACTTTGTTATCACTCTTTAGAACAGAGATTCAAACAACCTAGGGAAATGGAAATCCTTGGAAACAGAAATGGATAATAAATTAAAAATGTAAAGTTTCAAGCACCTCTGTCAGATTTTACCTAACAGATATGTAACAACTATAAAGGAGTATTTGTATTTATTCAACCAAAGATTACAGAGAAAATACTATTCTCCACACCTACTGTACATAGCACACAAATCCAATCTTCCTTTACAAGCTTGGTGAGGGAGGTGAATGTTTTCTCTGAGTTAGGAAGCTGTAGAGTAAGTTGCAAATGCAGAAGTCGAAGAGGAGCACACATTTGTCTCCAGAATGACCTTTAACTCTTGTTCTTGGCAATTTTGTTAATCAAAATAGGAATATCTATGTTGCAAATGAAAGCAAATGTAAGGTCCCAAAGAACTACTTTATCCAGAAAACATATTGGACTCATTTGTTTGGGGGGTTGGAACTAGATGATCGGAAAGGTCCCTTCCAACACAAACCATTCTACGATTCTATGATTTGTACTTAGTGGACCTGATCAAAGGACCTCATCTTCTTTCTACCTTTAGACTGTTTGCTTTAATTTCATTAATTCCACTATGAGTAGGTATTGTGAAGAACCTCATATATCAGTGAGGGTGAAGGGGATGGTCACAGGCAGGGAATGTCTTCCATACAAAGGCTTGTAAAAGACAGCTGAAAGATGAATACAAGACGGACAAACAGACATACAGACAATTGAAACATTAGGCAGTAGGTTTAAAAGAAAGTATAATTTCACAGAACATAAACATAACCTGCAAACAAACTATCAGAAAGGCCCCAAGAATGTATGTTTTGAAAAGCAGATTAGACACATCTATGACAGATAGAAATACAAAATACTCCCAGTGCAGCTAAGTTACTAAAAGCTGACCTCCAAAAAGAAGAGTGCCACAGTGCTTCCCATAAGCAGGTGTATCTGGCCACTGTTGATGGGTGTATTCACCAGACAGATCTTCATACAGTTCTCATGTATTTTAGCTAATCTAATTTGGTGCATAAACCAGAAACATCTTTAATCTGCAAAATTTGCAATACTGGATCAAACCAATTGTAAAAGGTCCAGTTGTAAAATTGCAAAAGGACCAATTGTAAAATTGTAAAAGGTTTTTTTAAAAAAAATTGTAAACCATTGTAAAAGAGTAAGCTTTCACAAAATGACAGAAGTCCCTACAGAGCTGCTTTGACAGAACCATGATATCTCCACCAGACTACAGAAGTAAGCAGGAGCTGAGATGTCTTGGCTGCAAAAGCTTTTCTCCTTCTCTTCAGGAAAACATACTACAGATGGTCACTCTGCCACTGCACGTTATGCTCAAAATTAATGAACTGTGAAAGCAAAATAAGCCTGATCTGCATACTGGGACTTGTTTGAGGGCTGCTTTTACTTGTAGCCCTTCTAGATCCACTGCAAAACTGATTGGTAGCCCTGTGAATGTTGTCCTCCTCCTGTTAATGTCAGGACTAGCTCTGAGGTCATATGTACCTGCCATGCTCTGCTGACATCATGGGAACAGTGCGGATTTGCCCTACGTGAATACGGGGCTCTGGGTGCCATTTTAACTCAGTAAATGGCATTGCACAATCAACCATCACCACATCTTTTTGTGCAGAGAAAATAATGACATTGGTTGGATGGACTTCTGCAGAAGTCCAGTTAAAGAATGAACAAAGCCTGAATGTTTTCTACCCGAGGGACATGCTTGCTTCTATCTACAGTTCTGTTCCTGGCAAAGTACTCTCTTACTGCTCAGTGTTCTGCTTCTGTTGTTTCTGATTACCACCACCAGGACTGAGTATAGCCAGAACGGGGAAAGAGCTCGACCCAGTCATGTGCCTCCTCCTCCTGGGCCCCGGGCCCCGCTCCAGAGGTTCTGAGAAGGCTGAAGGGAAAGGTAACATAGGGACAGGCCTTGCAAGTCAGGGGCAATGTACAGGGCCATGTGGCCACAGAGCCCATGGCTCAGTGCTGCCGCTTTCTCCCTATTTATGTTTTTTATCATTACTCAGTTCAGCCACACAAGGCAAATTGCATTTAATAAATTAGCCTAATGGATTCCGCAAGTGGTTGGTGAGCGGGGTGCTTCCTCCAGTTAAGGAAAACATTTATATTCGCTCTCCCTTTGCTTGTCTTGACGAGGAGGGCGAGCAGAGGGCAGGGACAGTGGGGAGCGGGTGGCTGGCGGCCATGCCCAGGGCAAGGGAGGCAGTGAGGGCGGCCCAGAGGAGCTGTGGGGAGCCTGGGTACCCGTGCCCTTTGTTTTCCCACTGCTCGTGGGCAGCCCTGGGGCTGCAGTACCTACCGCGGCTTTCTGGGCAGGCAGCTCCCTCCCCTTCCCAGGGCTACACATTAAACTCTTCCAGAGGGGCCCCTTTAACAGCTCCCCATGAAATAATAATTCATTATGTCACTAGGAGGGAAGAAAGGGAGTGTAAGTGTCTTGATGGGATTAGCGGAAACCCCCACAGAGATGATTTAGGAGCCGTGATAATTCATTTAATAGGGGCCTGGGGTAAATTGCTAGACAGGGAAATGTAACTGAACCCGCTTAGAAAGGGCGCATTACAGGTCTGTATATGATAACTGGCTTCATTAGCAATATTTAAGAGATTTCATTTAAGAATGAGTCATAAAATGCAGAACTATTTCATCCACCTGGTTTGGTGGCCTTTAGCTTTACTCTGTCTGAATATTAAATTGGAAATGGCACTACAGCAACACATTTTGGAAACTGTTCTTTTGGCTGTTATTTGTATGGTTGGTTTAGCTTCTCGTTTGTTAACCTTTTAAAATGAGTATCACTGAAAGCAGATAAAGGTACGACCAGAACCGAGAGAGATTAGGAAGGCTCCAATGATGGAGAAAAGACTGCTGTAAAACTTAGCAGGAACCCCGCACTGCTGTAAACATAGGGGTCTAAAAAGGGTCATTAAGAGGCAAACAATATCCAGGAAGCTTGGTGTGCTAGCCCCATCCACACTGAAAAGAAGCCTGAATGCATCTGGTTATGCAACAGCTTGGATGGGTGGGACAGCTTGTGTACATACAGAAACCTTCGGCTGGACATGCACCATTCTGCACTGCATAGCTGAAGTTTGCCTCAGGTGCCCTTGTCAGCAAACACTGCGTTTGGTTTTGGAACAGATAGGATTCATGTGATGGTTTTTTTTCATGCTTCACAACATTTTAAAGTTGGTAACCCTGGAAAAATTCAACTTGCTGTAATCACGGTTCAAATAACCGATTAGAGATTCCTACTCAGTACATTTGGGTAAATACTAAAAATCAGACAAGGTTAGCAATAGAAAGAACGAAATCCTATACAGGCTTGCACCTTCACTGTCCCCAGTGGGGTTGTGGGATACAAACCATGGCAAATTTGGTCTGTGTGCTTGGATGTGTGTGTGGTGATGTTCATGATCCCTGGGAAAGGAATCATTCAGGGTAAGAGCCATTAAGAAGAGTTTTACTCAGCCTTAGCCTTGTGCTCTTGCTCTTGTCAAGTAAAATTTCAGCAATATTTGTCACCAGCATTTATAAGTTACAAATGTTGTTTCCTTTAAAAAAAAAACAACAAAAAACAACAAAAGCATTAACATGAATTTAATTCTTTGACTGTCCCCTCTGATGCATTTTATGAGTAAGGATGTATTTCAAGACTTGGGCAAGTGCTTAACAAACATCAAAAAGTGGGCCATAACCATATGAGCTTTTCTCAGTATACTTTTCCCATTTATTGCTTTTTCATTTTTTTATCACTGAAAACAAGAGGAATGCACTCATGAAGAAACACTAGCAAATAAATTATTAAAGCGTTTCTGTCACAAATGTGTGCTGCTTACTGTTCTGAAATACCAAAATGAAACAGCAACGTTTTAACATTTGTACAGGATCAGAGTAAGATCTGCTGATTGTATTCTATCTGGGGATATTGCCAGCTCAATTGTATGATATTTCACCATCACTGAAAAACAAATAGTGCTATTTATTTATTTATTTATTTATTAGCCTCCACCAAAAGTGTGGGTATATGAATAATAGTTTTTAATCAAACAAGACAAGTAATTTTACATAAAATCATGCAGTTACGCATATGGGTCACATGACTAAAGGACGAATCAGTTTGTCTTCAGATTACTAAAATTTAGCAAACCATCCCGTTCTGTCTGTGTGCCACTTTAAGCTTCGTGTTATTACCTTGCTTTCCCCCCTCCAACTTTGAAATCCCACAGAAAAGAGGCTGTATTTGATATAATATTGTAAGCCATTTTGAAATATGGCAAGCAGTATCTTTATCAAATATAGCTAAAGGTATTAATAACCACAACTGTCAATTGTAGGAATAAGACAAGTGTTTTAATAAATCTTCACTAATACTCCACACAAATATAAAAGAATGACTAGCTTTCTCTCCAGCCCTTTCCCTAGTGACCGCTGCCTGTTACGACTTTGAATGATTCCCTCTAATGGAAGACAGCCAATACTGTCCATTATTCCAGATGGTCAGCTCTGCTGCAAAGTTCTGCTAACGCTTCTCAGCGTCTCGCCAGCATTTTTTTTCGTTCCATGAAAATCCAGTCCAAGATCAGCCAGCTATTAAGTTGGCAGATAAAATCTGGGCTATCTTGCCTACTTGTTATAAAATCCATTTTGGTATTCATGGTAGAAAGTGTGCGGTGGTTTCCTGCACTGCCCATATTAAAAAGAAGTCAAAACAGACCAACGGCTCTATAATAGCCAGTAAGTAATACATTAATCACGTGCTGCTGCACAGCTAAAAGGTGACAGGAAAAAATAGAGGCAGACTTTGTGGGCACACTCTGAACTGGGCTGTACCTGCACAATCATCCTGTTCATTATAGCAGTGTGCACTAAACACAAACAGGATTCAGTTCAGCATCTTCCATATAGCAGACATTGCTTTTTCATGTACTGTGGGCATTTGACATGCTATATCCCAATTTCTGTAAATACCAATTCAAATCATGCAAATATTTCATGCTCTAATCAGCAGAAAGTAGATAAGTACATGCAATTTAGCAAAGTTCAACTAATTTTTCAGTTAGTAGATAATGGCTGGGTATTATAAAGTAATGCTCATCACTTCACACAAGCAGCATTTGCTTATTGCTGTTCTCTGCTAATACAAAGAGGCATTAGCAGACACTTGTAAATTTTCCTATGTACAGCTTACATAAAAACTAATGACAACAACAACAAATGACAACAACAGCTCCTCTTTAACAGCTCTGCACCTAGAATAAATATTGTAGGTGTCCTTGGAGACAAATATTTCAAGTGCTTAGATATCTTTCTGGTACGCATTCTAGCATTTTGTCATCAAAAAAGCATGGTATGAAAAGTGGGCTTGCACACTCGCTACATGATTTCCTGTAATGGGAAGCCTAGGATGATGCATTTCTGGCTTGAAAATTAAAATGATTTGATTAATTCTGCAGACCCAGAATAGCTCCAGTAAAAACAGAGCAGTGGATTTGACACTGAATGACATGAAATTGCGACAGATTTGTACCCTTGCACTGGAATACAAATTGGGCTGATAATTGTGCACTTTACTGCAATAATATCCATTGTTTAATTGACATATTTTATTTCAGGCAATCAAATATTTCAAAATATGCAGAGTGCATTCAGCTATAAGGCATCAGTATCTGATTTTTTTTTTGAAGTAAAATTGTTTTCAAGAGAAAACTAACTATACCTTTGACCTCCTGACTTTTTCAGAAATGATTATCCCTACAGCACTATCAGTACTTTCAATAAAATCACGTCTAGCTTGTGTTTGAAACATACATTACAAATAGATGTATAGATGGACGAGATATTGAGAAAAGGAATAGTACAGATTATGAATATTAAGATTTATATTAATCTATAAGCCTATTAAAGTACAGTAAAACCTGTCCTTCAGACCACCTTTTTAAAGATATCACCTCCCTGATGGGACCACTAAATTTCGGGCCAAATTATTTTCCCATAAAGAACAATGAAAAGAAAATGATTATATTAAGACTACTTCTACTATGGTTTCTTTTCATTGTTCCGCCAAAAATGATTCCAAACAGTAAAATAACATTGATTTTGACCTTGTTAATGAACCTGAAGAACTTCAAGACACACTTGACCATAGATTTCCCTTTAAACAGGAAAAAAACTGACATGCAGCCATCATAATTTCATCAACCTTGGCAGAAGATATGCAATTTCATTCGTATTTTGGATAGGCAGCTTGTCTTGATATCGTTAATGTTCCACAGGGACAGAAGCATGGTCTTTTTCTTCATAGCAACACTTTTAAATGATCCTGTAATTTGTGTAATATTGATTAAGTCTTCTGAGAGTTAGGAATATTTTAAAAGGCAGTGTTGTACAGATTTATATACTATTACAGGATTAATTTAATTTTTCCAAGATGTCCATCTTCCCTATGGTGGGAACTTTCCAGAGCTGTCTCACTGGGACTTCTTCACTCCCTTTAAGAGGGCTACACCCCATCAGTGTGAAATGTCTATAACTGCAATTTCTCTTCTTTTAATAGGAAGGGTTCCATAGACTCCAAGTCTCAGAATGCGAAGTCCCACCTCAATTTGAGCAGCCTTCTGTACTATGTTCAGAACACAGGCCATACAAGGCATCCTGGCCCGCAGCACATTATCAACAGCTACCACCATCTTTTTTATTTTTCTCTTGCAGTCTCATCTCTATGCATACACAAAATCCAGAGAGTTTCCCATACACATTTTTTTCTATATATTTTTGTTTCTGTTTGCATCAGTCATTACCTAACTTGGAGAATCGGCATACTACCCACTCCAGGCTCTGGGAAGTTTATATCAGCCTTTACAGATATTTTACTAATAGCATATTATGTCCTAGAGTGATTTTTTAAAGACAGTGAAAATGCACTTAAAAACAAACAAGTAGCATGCCCATTCCCAAATCAAACATACATTTAAACAGCCATTTCTCTGCTGCATGTAACTTCCATTTTCCTGGAAGTAACATAAGCACTTCTAATGCTAAAATGCAAACACAGATACTGATCATTGGAACAATTATGCTGCCAGTTAAAGCACTGGATATTTCATTTGGAGCCCCTGTCTCATTGTACATGTACTCAAGGATCTGTTGATGCTCAGAGATACAAGTGGTTAGGAAAAATATCACATTTTCTCCAAGTAGACACTGTTCTCTACTTGGAGACTTCCTTCCACTGTGGAAGGAAACACACAAGTGAATTGCTTGAGATTTTACATGGAATATGTTAACACAGAAGGTGCTATGTAAACCAGCTGTTTCAATGGAATAAGACATTCAGCTGAGCTGTGGGTTCTCAGAGTGCCCTGCACTAATGCCTTATTCATTCTAAACCACCCACAGCAGTGCCAAAGACTGGGGTACTTTCTACACATTTTATTTCCCCTTTCCATCATGAGATTTAATAAAAATAATCCACTAGATGAGGCACAATATACAAATCTGTCAGTTACCTTTAACACAATGCTTTCGCTTGTCTTGCAGTGCACTATTACCTCCAATTCACTAACTACTCATAGAGAATGTTAGCAGTAGCTGGTAGTAAATTTGGAATTGTGTTGATGGAGCACTTCATGTTGGTGTTGTCACCAGACAAGTCATACCACAAAATCACAGCCCAGAGCTGCAGTTTCAGGAGCAGCTCAAACTCTTGAATGGTGCGCTGGTTCCCAAAGTGCAATCCCTTCCCCTGCTAGTTCTTTTTTCTCTCCCCCGCTCTCCCCCTCGCTCATGTCCATGTAGTCTCACCACTTGCCTTGCAGCATCTCCTTTGCTTATCAGGACTTCCCTCCTTTTATTTTGAGTCATTCATCCAGCAGAAAAATCACCCCTTTTTTGCACTGTTTTTTCTGCCACTTTGGCAAGATGAGTTAGGTCTCAGAGGAGCCTAGGGAGGACCACAGATAGTGTGCATGGTAAATGGCAGAAATACCTGGCCGGGAGCAGGGGTTATGGGAAGTGAAAGCAGGGTGGGACCAGGACCTTTCCTTGTTGGTGGCTGTGGAATGACGGGTTGATTGGCTCATCCCATCTTGTTGAATGAGGCCAAAATGTCAGGGCACTTTACAGGATGCAGTAATTGAATTGATAGGTTTCTCACATTTCTTTAACGGATGTTCAACCTGACCTGTAAATTCTGCTTCGTTAACTCACATTATTAACCCATCTAACTGCAGTGGCATTACTTTTGTTGGTAAAGAGCATGGTTGTGACTTACAGGTAACATATCAGCACTTGAAAAGCAGGACAGAAGAATTTAAGAAAAACAAAGATTAACAAAAAATTTGATTCACTGAAATGAAAATGCAATTTAGGTCTTCCATGCTGAGACGCTGATGTAGGCCACAGCAATTTGTTGTGTACAAATGTGCAACAGCATCAAGCATGTGTTCCTACTTCTGCCCACCTTGACATTAAGGCAGTTTTGGCACAGTCATTCGGTAATCTTACAGCACTTGATTGGTTGACTTTTTTCCTTGTGCTGTTTAGAGACCAATCCCCTTTTTATTAAAATCAGATTTACTTGAAACCAGTCATAATTTAAAACAACCCTCAACTCAAATTCACCCAAACACACATGCAAAAGTAATGTTTAAAATGTTTGTGTAGGCATGTTAAAGCCCCCTGTGTATTTGGTCTAAAAGACAAAGCACTACTTTCATTTCGCTTCATTACTAGTATTTGATGTGTAACTTGAATTCATGACTAGTTAATGAGCAAATGTTAGCATGGCACAACTATGTCTGTTACGAAGCAATCAGTGTCTCACTGAGGGTTTGTTAAAACCGGGGTTTTATTGTTTTGCCTTCCTCCACAGTTCAGTGAACTAAATGCAATTTACTGTCTTTGCACTTTTTTTTTTCTCATTCCTCCCAAAAACTTCCTTGCCGCATCTGTACTGGGAGCTATGAGCATGTTTTATTATTATCATCCATACAGTGGGATAGATGCACTTGGATGATTTATAAACAAACAAAATGAAAAGTCTTTGCCCAGAGGAGCCTACAATCTAGTGCCTGAATGCTGCAATTGCTATCACGTGGGTGGGATTGCTGTGTCCGTGTGTTATCAACTTGAAAATTGTGGCTGAAAGCTTTAATTCTGCAGTCAGCTCTGCTGGTGAGGAATAGATTCAGGCCCCGGTCCTGCAGTCGGCTGTGCTGGCTGGGAGCCCAGTGCCTGCACAGAGTCTGGCAGCAGGCTTCACCAGCAGATAGGGCTATGCAGAGAGGTCCTTCACTACTGTGGTCAGCTTTTTTTTTTTCCTTTCCAAAGAAAGAGCTGCAAGTTCTCACATCCAATGTACTGTTCAGATTTGAGGGGAGAGGCAGGTGTTTTTATTTGGACAGCATTATTCAGACAAAACACCGTTACTCACGTGCTTCACTGCTGATGGTGCAGTCCTTGTTCAGGTAAAACTCTTGTTCCTCCTAGTAGGCATTTCACACAAGTGAGGAAACAGGCCCCATATTACAACCCCCTGAACAAATAAGTGTCCTCCAGGTCTAAGCTGTTTCAAATAGGCTATGAATGACCATACATGGATCTATATAGCTGAAGAGTATTAACTGGCAGATTTTGCATAATTAAAACGTTCAATCTCAACTTCACATGCAGTTAAGTAAAACTATCCCTTGATTTATGAGTGTTTGCTTATATATTGAACAGTACGGTCATTCTGTGATATGTATCTGCAGTAATTATTTATTACAGGGTTATATAGCTTTTTCAAACAGCAAAATGTAAAAAGTATATTTAAAGCCTTTGGTCACCTATTGGGAGCTATGTTAATTATGATTTGTGAATTATTTTCTGCATGAAATCACAATCTTTACAATAACAATATATAGATTATGAACTTCTCAGAAAGCCTAATGCCTGTGGGTGATATTTTGGTTGTTTAAGTACTGTCATTCTGGCAGAGCATTAATTTAGATTTTCATGCTCTAGTCAGCACCTTGGATGTCCTTAGAGTTTTACACTTGGATTAAAAATACATTGAATTCATCAAGCATATTGTTAGTAAAATGAACTTGGGACTTCCCTGTTGCAAAACCAGTTTTACGATTTTCTTACTCTAAGTGAAGTAAGAGAAAATCAGAAATGTTTTCAAGTTTCCAGTATAAACCTTCTCCCTATCCCTGCAAAGCTTTGAAGCTCTGAAATAATCTGTGCATAAATAGCCATTGGACTGTTTCCAGTATTGAAACGGCTACCATTTCTTCTCCAAATATGCCAAAAGCAAGACCACTACTTCCTGGAAATTGTTAAACACAGTGGATCAAATATGCAGCTGGCTTCTATCACAGAGATGGGTAGTCGAAACATTTCTAAATGAATATGCAGAAAGTTCAAAGCTTACATATCCAAGTACTCTCACACATGCACACAAAAATCCTAGATGCGAGGCAGGAAAGATGAGGATGCAAGAGCAATAAGGAGAATTTGCTCCAAAGTACATTATATTGTGGTACAAAAGGGATAAATCATATGTGTATGAAAATCATAAGCTTTAAGCTTTGGAGAGAGTTGTGCAATTGACAATCAAATGGAGCTTAAAAGAAATTACGAGGTTTTACACTAAAGTCCTGAAATAAAGAAAGTAATATTTTACAGCAAAAAATTGCAAATGTCAAGATTAAATCATAAGACTTTGCACCATTGAGCTACTAGCTAGCTCTATATCTTCTTCAGCTCTTAACACAGGGAAAGACCAACTTTCATGGTCAATAAAACTTAAGAACTTTAGAAATACATTTAGAGACATAAATCATATATTTGTGACTTTTCCTCCTTAAATAGCTAATTATGGAAGAAAAATGATTGAATATGTGAACTCCTTGGCTGCTAGCCTACTCCTGCATTTGTTTTCGGTCTCATTTTTAATCCCTTTTGCTTGTTCCAAGGAAATGACATTAATTTCTCTGCTTAAAAGAAGCTGGCGCAAATTGACAGCAATGATTTTTTTTTTTTCTGTCTGTCCTATCTCCAAAGAATTTACTAGCAGTACCGAGATTCTGGGTAGAAATATCTTGGAGCAAACAAGCCAAACCAGAAGTGGAAAAAAACAGAGCTCAGATGCTCAAACTGCTTCTTCCAGTCCAAAGACGGACAGGTGGTGACCCAGATTGAATCAGTTGTTGTGGGAATGATTTGATTCACAAACAGGGTTGTAAAATTTTATATGGAGATGCCAGTGAAAGTCACAAGATCATAGAGCAAAAGGCCTTATTCACATAAATTACCTGAATGGCTATGAAGCATAAAGGAAATAAATTGAACAATATTGCTCATGCTTAGTTTACAGACATATGGTATGTAGCCTCACGTGATGTACACACCAGTAACAGGCGTACCTGTGAACCCCATATAACAGTGAGGAAATATACCTTCTCTAATAATTCAAAGAACAGAGCAGTTGCTTGTGCAGAGGGATATGAATTCACGTGTATGCATTAAGCATTTCACTAATAAAACCATCAGAGGAAGGGCTACCGAGCTTGTCCTTCTTTCCTCTGACAATATCAGCTGGTCTAATAAAATATACTACCTTTCCTTACAAGCCTTGCCTCTTTTATTGCAACCACAGTCTCACACACACACACACACACACACACACACACACACACACTGCTTCACAAGGAATTAATCTGGGGGACTGTGGGGGCATTCAAAGAGGAATCTGGATTTCTAGATGGAGGATCCTCCACCACTGGTACAAGAGATGCGTTTTGCACAGGTCATACACAGCACCAGGGTGGGCCCCGCTGCTATGAAAATGAACTGTGTTTCTTTTTTTCAGTAGCCAGCTCCACACCTGTACAATATGCAAATTCTTACAACACAGCACAGCAACGCAACAGAGAAATATTTTCAGCTCTGCCTAGCAGGCTGATGCATTGATCTCAGCAGATTCTGAGATATAAACTTCAATTTGGCCCCCAGTCACTTAGTGGACACTGCCACCAGCAGCTCTGACACCGGGTTATTTGTTGTTGCTGTTTGCTGTCCCTGTTTGCACATTAATCCAGTGACAATTAGGTGTCAGCGAGCGTTGTTTCTGCTCGCTGATAGCCTTGGGCTCTGCGCTTGAAGCCCTAATCAGGAGTGTAAACTCTGCTATATTTCAATTTGGAGAAGCGCTCTTCCGCTAAGAGGCCCCTGGCACTGCGATAAATAAAACGCCTATTTACTCTATTGCCACACTTAGACATCTAATGCACTTACTACCAGCCCCCTAATCATGGCCCACAGTTAAATCCGCCTATAAATCACTCCATTCTCATCCTGCAGATTAGCGAGGCCATTTTCCCCAAACCCCACAATGAGCACTGTTTCCTTTTCTTGTTAGTCAAAAGCGAGATGATTTTTATTAGGTTAAAGACGAGCTCACAGATGGTAAATCGCGTGGAGGGAAATGAGATGGAGAGTCCTGTGGTGGGGGGGTGTTCAGAGGCCTCAGGAGCCCCCCCAGCCCCCACCCCAGCCGTGCATCACCTCACAGTGCTGACTGGATGATGTCTGACCGCCCGATGCACAAAATGGCACTGGCCCACAGGTGCAATGAGCGTGCTTGGCCTCAGCTGCTGGCAGCTTGTTCCCCTGCTGTGGGTGGGTATGGCTGTGGTGGCTTCCAGCTGTGAACAAACTGGGCTGGCATGCAGAAACGTCCAGAGGAACACCCACGTCCTGTCCATGCAGCCACACTGAAGTGGTCTAGATTTACCCTTGCAGCAGCACAGCACGTGGTATGAGCACCAGCGTGGAGCATCTCATGCAAGTGTGCCAGCTGCATCCTACAAATAAGACTGTCCCTCTGAGGTGGGTAAGGAGCACTAAGTTGTATACAGATGTTCTAGCAGAGTAGGGAACAAAATGTAACTGTAATGAATAATATGACATATTTTGCATTTTTATTCTCAGTGCCTGGAAGGAAGATATACTGATTTTCTTTCTTCCTTTCTTCCTTTCTTCCTTTCTTCCTTCCTTCCTTCCTTCCTTCCTTTCTTCCTTTCTTTCTTCCTTCCTTCCTTCCTTCCTTCCTTCCTTCCTTCCTTCCTTTCTTTCTTTCTTTCTTTCTTTCTTTCTTTCTTTCTTTCTTTCTTTCTTTCTTTCTTTCTTTCTTTCTTTCTTTCTTTCTTTCTTTCTTTCTTTCTTCCTTCCTTCCTTCCTTCCTTCCTTCCTTCCTTCCTTCCTTCCTTCCTTCCTTCCTTCCTTCCTTCCTTCCTTCCTTCCTTCCTTTCTTCCTTTCTTTCTTCCTTTCTTTTTTCTTTTTTTTTAATGGATTCATTATTTTCAGCCATTCACTGAATAATTCCCATGAACAATTCTCAGTCTTGTTTGGAAGATGTTTGTTGCAAGTACCTGATATTTTAAATCCTACTAGGGTTAACTGGTTACGTAGTCACACGTTCGCATATTCTTGATTGAAGCAGCACCATGCTGAGATATCAGATTTCCTGTACAATAGCTAATGAATCCAGAATTCATTATTCATAAATATTCTGCAACATTTGCTTAAAATTTTGGCACAAGTTCCTGCCAGCAGATCACTATATTAAAAGAGCCACAGAAAGCAAACGCAGAAGGGAAGCACAGGCTGATCAGAAGCTTTTAAGCGATTCAGAGGAAACATTGGGGAATTTTTTTGTTTCTGTGGCATTAGTCCACTACCCATGAGATGTGGCAGGGAAGCATTCGTATTTCATACGTAACAGCCAGCCAGAGGGATGTCAGAGGCTTACATCACCCACGGAACATGATTTACCTCACACATGAACACGCACCCAGATGGGACATTGAGGGGAAAGCAGCAGCTGTTGTCATGGTGTCACAGGAGGTCCACACTGCAGCCTCTGCAAATTGGCCACAGACACTGTGCCCTGCCACACCCCACAGCCAGTGGGGCAAAGCACAGTCCTCTTTCTCAGCCTCCTCTCCCTGCCCCTTTCTTCCCAAGCTCTAAATGGGGTGGATTGCCGTGAAGAGCTCCCTATAATCTCTGTTTAACCATTTCCATATGACAACTGCTTTGGATGCCCGCAGCACGATGAAAAGGCCAGAAGCCCTGACTCTGCTGGGGGTTCCCTAGGGAAGAATATGTAAACAAAGCCTGGGTCTGTAGCCTTTTGCACCTCACTCTCTTTTCCCATTCTTACTTGGATCTCAGGTGGAATTAAAGGGATTAAAGCTGAGCGTAAATGAGGCGAGTGTGTAAAATGACTCCTTTCTGAACCAAACGGCATGTTCCGTGCTGAGGAAATGAGATGCCCATTTAAATCTCATCCATCCACCGCCTGTGGCCACCACCATGTACCTGCCTACTTAGCCCAAGGGTTAATTAATTGAGGCTTCAATGCACTATTGCAAGAGCATTATTGCATTTGATACTCTACATCTGTGATTTAAAACTCTTTCAGTCCCTTGTCAGCAAGGGAGGGTTTTAACTAGGAAATTAGCATTCAGATAAGGGTACGCTCTATTTGCTTCTGAAAGGAAGGAAATATTAAGGATGCTGGTGCACAAACCAAGCTGTAATATCCTGTCCCATCCTAGAAAGGGCTCTTGGGCCCCGCTTCCCAAGGGGACACTCTCTACAAGGGGAATGGAACATAGAAAAAGGAATTACAATCTATCTTCAGTGGAAATGCCATGTAGTATAAACCAGACAACCGAATGTGCTTTATTTTTTAGCAACTTGCTTCTATTCCATGATAATTACAGGTTTCCTGTCTTGATGGCTGGCTCATTTTAAATACCTGATCACCCCACCACATTATTTCCATGCTATATTTCAGGCTTCTCACGGAGCTCAAATACTAACATTACTCCCCATCTAGTTATTAAGATGTTAATAATCACTTTTATTTTCTCTAGGTAAGCAGAAAAATAATAATTCCTTACATTCACATAATGTCCTTGCATTACACTCAACGGCATGTGTGTGTAATCCCCAATCAGTGATATGAAACACACATTTTCCAGCAATAAAACACAATAGTTTGGGATATGAAGTGACAAAGGAAGTATCCAACTGAAACAGCAGGAAGAATTAAAGGTAGAAAAAATGTAATTTCCTATACTCAAGTGTAGCTGCCAAACCTCAAAACCAAGACCCAAGCAGAAGCCACATGTTGCCCATGCTGATCCATGCAGTGTGCCTAAGAGCAACCTTTACCTCACCTGCTTCACTCCCACCTGTCTCAGGAAGGGGTCCTCAGAGGAGAAGGGAATTTTGGAATTGGGCCCCAATTTAAAACCACCAATTGGGTCTTAGCTAGAAACATGCCAAAACCACTGCATGCTTTCGCTCTGTCTCTCTAGTACATAATTGAAAACGTAGGCCTGGATTGGGTCAAGCGAAAGGGCTGCAGGGGGTGGCCAGCCTCAGTCACCAATCGTCTGCCTTAAGGGAGATGGGGCCACATGTCTTGGCAAGACTGCCATGACACGTCATCGCTGCCATCCCTTGGTGGAACGGCAATTCCCAGCTTATTGTGAAGAGCGCATTCCTCCTCTGTGCTCTGCCATGTGGTTGAAAACACTGGGCAAAGCCATGCTGGCCTCCTCAACCCTCCATGAGGCTCTCGTGCAGCCATACCCCCATTCACCGCCTGCGCACGGTGGCACGGGTGCCCCAGGATGAAGCAGCAACTGTTGGACCCAACACCGCACGGTTGCACAGCCGCCTAAAACAGGAAGTGCAGATTAACTTGTCCAGTGGAAACTACAGAGGGAATTTAGGAAGACAGAATGCAATCAGCCAGGACACTGAGGTTAACACAGTTAATCTTGTGGAAAGTGCAATGGGACCCTTAATAACTGCAACTGGTCAAGGCCTCGGTTTTATGTCTCGTCCCAAAGATGGCGCTTCCCTCAGCGCGGCGCTGCGCGGCTGGAGGAGGGGAGCAGCGCCACCTGCCGGCTGCCAGCCGGGCTCCCCTGGGAGAGGCCGGTGCATCCTGCAGCATCCAAAACATCGCAACGGCACACCTAGAACCGGAGCTGGCTTCTTCTTCCTCAGGACCCTTCGTGTCTGTCAGGGATGCCTGGCAAATGGGGCTGTTATTCTGGAGGAAGGCCTGCTCCTTCTCCCTGGAGGCTAAGGCATTATCCCTCTGGGCGTGGGGGCTGTGGCAGCTGGAGCTGTTTCTGACCAAGTCGTGCCACTTTTATTCCAGTTTCTTGACTGAGAGTCCTCTGTTACTTTTCCAGCCTAATTGTCATTGGCTTAAGAAGCTTGTTAGATGTTTGCACAAAGGTTTTTTCTCCTTTCAGCTATTAATCTTTGAACTATAGAGCTTAATAAGGCGCTATGAACTCCACTGTAATATTTTAGCAATGCACTGAGATTGCTGTATGTAGTTCAGGCTTATGAACAATGACCCAGGACTTTATTTAACAGGAGGCAATCTATCCATTGTAAATCAAATATCTCTAAGCTGGCCTCAGAAGAGTGGTGAGCATAAATCAATGTGTTGTCACGTAGTACATATCTAGTCTTAAAGACATATGTCTGTTCCATATCTTTCTTTGGTCCATAGGGCACACATACTGTTTTACTATGAGCAGCACCTCAAGTGTCTAAGTCCATTAAAGTAATCAGTGCGTTGCTGGAACGGCTCTTTAAAGTTGGGCTACATTTTAAACTCTGAAAACATACGCATGTTTCTGACTGGTTTTGAGCAGCAGTGAGGGGAATAGATACACAAATGCTTTGACCTCAGGGACACAGCAGAGGGCTTCAAACTAGCAAGAACCTTCTATTTTCACTCCCCTCAGATACCAAGAAGGTACCACCTTCTATGCATCCATCACATATTTATCACGGAGGTTATAAAGAAGATATCACGCTTGAAAAACAGAAGTTTGACTTAAAAAATGAGGAGTTAAGGCCTGGTCCCATAAGGGCTTAAATATGCTCTCAATTCCAACTAAGAAAGGGAGAAAATTGAGGAAGCTCAGCATGCTATATGATTGGGTTCTTAGATAGGGTATAATTAACAGAGAAGAAGTTGATAGAGGTTATAAGATGAAGAGCTACATCATGGGGCTTTATCAAGCATGGGGCACATTGGAAAGTATCTAATGCTCCAGAGATGAAATGGTTTCATGAGAGCCACACCCCCAAAGTTGCCTTTTTAGCAAGTGTAATAGGACTTTTTCAGTTTCATAAAGTATCTTGATAACTTGAAAGTGCCAGTTAATGGTACAATGTTCCAACTATGAATTTTACAAAGATTAATCTACCCCTTTAGGATCCAAAGGAGCCAATCAAAGGCCGCCCAGTCTTCGATGTTTTACAGTCTCTGCGGGCACAAAGCTCAGCTGAAAGTACCGTTCAACATCCTAAACTGTCATCTTCATCTTCTTCTAGCATAAAAATACATATTTTTCCCCATAATAAAGATTTTTTATAATAGCAATAAAGTAACTCTCGAGAACATGGTTGTCTTGAGATAGCTTAACTGTGTCTGGTACCTCATAACACCCTGGGGACCCAGCCACCTCATAATAATCTCTTTCTTTACCATGCCTTGCTTAATTAAGGAGTGAAGCCAAAAGGTCAATGCAGGATAGAAATGTAAATCTCGAAGTTTTCATCTGGACCCTAAGTCCATGTCATAAAACATATACAGTGTGTTCATCGTAGGGTTTAGTACATTAACAGATAGAAGGTGGAATATGCATTATATTGCTTAGAATTTTGCTATATGCTTTGAATTTTAGTGTTTTAGTGGAAAAAAAAAAACAAACAATAGAAAATCTTTAGATCCTTATGTATAAAATTCTGGCTTTTTCCTCTGAAGAATAATTAATAAGTTATGCATTTATTCCCCACATAAGGAATCTTCATTAGCCCAGTTTCTCTCTTTTATGATGTCATGATAATTATGAAATATATATGATAAGTATAGTATGCAATGTATATGACAGATATGATTTTTTCTTCCTCCCTATCTACTCTGGGTACTGTGTGTGCTGCTCTAGAGAGAGAGACAACATGGTGTTACAGACTTCCCAGTTACTTCCAAATCTACAATGAAAGCAGACAATTTTAATTCCAAATCTTATTACTACATTGGAATTTTGATGTTATAATGGGCAACATGTTTTGGCAGCTGTTTATCTTGTTGTTTTCTCGGTCATTTGCTATGCAGCTTTCCGGTCTCCAAATGATGTTAAAAATACACCCGCATTTAAACTGGATGTGTTTCTGACGTAGTTTAAACATGTTTAAACACAAACCTCAACTCCTAACTTATTTTCACTATAAATGATGTTTGGCGAGCAACAAATATTTATTTAGCATTGAGTAATGGAGCATTCAGATTTCGTTCGTGGCTTCAGTAATAGAAGTAAAGGTATTATTTTGTTAGGGAACCAGTTATGTGTTTTCCCTCTTCTAGGATTCTAGGTGAGTAAGTGAACAAGACATATGCTATCCTGACTGACATTTGATCAGTTGATCTGGATTTAGACCAGATGAACAATAGAAGTAATACAGTGATTTTTCCCCTCAGTTGAAAAGAGGCTTTTAATCTCCCTTCTTCATTAGAATAGCAACACCATTCTAACAGTTTATTTACTCTTGCAACATGTGTACATGCTTTTTTTGCTAGATACTCCATGTTTATTATTTTTTTCCTGTAGGATTATTGCTATCAATGACATACTTACAAAATTGTATCAGCACCCCAAAGAGTTTCCATTAGACAGTATACTGAAGTGTGTAACTGTTTCATGGATTGGCTCTAAAATAAGAGAACGTCCTTCCCTTTTGTTTCACTTCCATTTTAGTGACTAAACAGCCTTTTATATAGGTTTTCATGACAGCCAAATTTAATTGAACGTAGCACTTGAGCTGGATTTTCATACATTTGTTCCATCTATTGCTCAGATGCATCACTTATATAGTGCTCTCCATAACGATTTGGGTTTAGATGTTTGTACAACTTTCATATCGTCAGTCAAAGTCCAAGATAATAAGGAGACTAAATGGAGAGAGAACTGGTATTTATTTATTTATCATTAAATCTTCATTTCCTGCTTGGGCTGTAACGGATTACCTGCTGGACAACCCAGTTCTTGAAGTTCTTCCTTCCGCAGTTTATAGTGTTGATTTTGCTGTGAGAATGACTAAAAGGTCCACACAGTTCAGAGCATCTCTCCCCTACATGAGGTGCTGCCAAGATACCTGGACTTTGTAAGTGATGATCCTACTGGATGTACTCAGAAGAGCTCAGATTGATTCTTCTCTTCAAGTAGATTTAACACTTTCTATATTTGTTAAATCCATCCTTTCAAATGCAGACTGTATGCAAAGCAAAGAAAAATATTCTGGTAAGAGTCAGTTCTAGAATCTACACCCAAGATGATAATGTTTTCCTTTACCAGTACTTCAATTTAAAATTTTTAAATCCTTCGTGATCAAATTCAAACCAGCAAGCGGAGCAGACTGCAATCATTTAGGCATCCTGAAAGGACTTCAGCTCTGAGGTGAAGTGATGCCACTTTCTGCTCAGTCACCCTGTCTTCATGTCCATTCAGCCTTTTCTCTAAATTGCTATGCTGTGTGATAAATGTTCCTTACAGAGTGGACCATTGCTCCAAGGGAAACTGAAACAATACTCCAAATGATTTGTAGAAGGGCCATCAAGCTGTGGAGCTGGTAGTAACTGAGGCTGCTAGAGGTCTGGGAACAACTCAACTACTTTGCAGCTCCCCCTTTGCACCATGCAGAATTTCAACCTTTGTTTGCAATTTTAACACTGAAGAAATTCGGAACAGTAAATGATGTATTCTCCTGGGTTTGCTTTCTGATGCTCTATCAAGCAGAAGTACACTAGTTAGGAAGAGGTGAAAAAAAACACCAAAACAATATTGAGGCAAGCAGCTAGAAGACAGATGCAAGGAAGAATGCATTCTGCTACCCAAACAGTAACAGACACAAATGGTACTGGAAGAATAAATCATCCTAAAACTGGCCACAGAAGAAAGCTAATTCAAACATATATGCAAATTGACATGTTTTTATTGGGAGAATCTAAAACATTAAGTAATATTTAGATTTCAGTTCAGAGTAATTCATACCAGAAGTTTCCCCACAAAATTATTTTTGTGTCATTTTATACTCATCTCTTTTTCTAGGTAGACCAAATCAACCAATAAAGTTGTAGACCAAAACAAACAAATAAGATGAAACTCCACCCCAACATGAACTGCCCTTCTTTGACTGTATTTTCATACATTGACTGTATTAAAACAAAAAAAAAATCTTAATGCTTTCTGCACAGGAAATTGAGAGGCTGAAATGTAACAGAGGTTATCCTTTGTTCATTCTTGCTTGTGTGTATAAGGTCAGGAAGACCTGAAGCATTAGGGGTCATTAATCTAGCACTAGTGGGATTACAACAGCACTTCTTCTAATGGCATATTTCATTTTTTTGATACGTATTGAGGTGACCATCCTTCTGTGCTTCAGGTCTGCCAAGTTGTCCTTCAAGAAAAGTGAAGCAGAAAAAATACTGAATTCCAAAAAAATTCCCAATGATTCGGGGTATCTCCAGAGAGACAAGATCCGGTAGCAGCTGCATTTGTCCCTCTTTGTCAAGGGAGATACCTTTAAAATTAAAACATTACCCTTACAACTCGAAGTATAGAGCCTATCAGATAGTTACTTTATGGTGGCAAGTCATATTCCCAACTCCAGTCAACAGTGACTTGTTAAACATAGTTTCCCACAAGTTAATTACTATTAGGTGTGGCTGAGAAATTAAAATTCTGGTTGCATTTCATGGGCAATGGGAACAGTGTATCTTGACTAATTAAAATCCTTTTTTATAATGCAGAGCACAAGTAGAAAATAGGCTTCTGATTTGATTTGAAGGCTACAGATTTTTTTTTACGTGAGGATTTGATAGGGAGTTGCATGTTTAATAGCATACTCATGAGGTATAGAAGATGAATTTGTGAAAACTTCCTTAAATTAAACATGTGCACTCTGGGGGACCCATGCGTTTGCGAACAAAGAGCAGAAAGAAAGTGAAAATATCCTATTAAAACCTGTGTAAGAACTGCTTTAGTGTCTGTGGAGTGTAGGGCCTCATTAAATCCGCCATTCCTGGAATCCAGGCAAAACACTTTGCACAATTCAATTGTTGTTTCCACAACTAATTATTTTTATTTTCTAATAAATGCCTTGTGCCATGAGCAAAGAGCAGATTTTTTTCCCTTCCATTTAGCACAGCTTCAAATGCTTACAATAAAGGTGAGTGTATTTTGCTGCTCTTTGGCTTCAGCAACATTTGTTCTATAACAAAATCAATTAGACTGGTGTAGTCCCAGTTTCTTTCCCCCCTCATTTCCGGCTGTTGAACTTGAATCTCTCTCAAAAGTACCTTCTCCCTTGGCCACAATATTTTTTTATGTCATAATAAATTGGTTGTTGTTTGGTTTAAATAGAAGAGCAACCAAACAGGCATCTTCAGAACAAAAAATTGGAACATGAAGAGACACTTCAAGCTTTTGCTTTTCCACTGATGAGGCATTCCCTATTTATGAAAAATAAATTAATTCCCCGCTTACGTTTGCTGTTTTCCTAGTTATACGTATTTTCACCATTAATTAATGGAGGGATGAGAGACTGCAGCACAACAAGCCCTACGCAATATGAATGGATGCTAGGGCTTGCTGAATAGCTTTTCTCCTTCAAGCATTGTTTTAGGTGGTGGCTGCATCAAGGAAAAGACTCTTTCCCCTTTTATGTTATGCATCCTTGTGCAGTTGCTGGAGACCTGGCCGTGCATCTGAATAAAGGGTAGGAACCTTACTAACACACAAATCATCAGCAGGGCAGATAACATAATGGCCTGCATGGAAAAATAGAACAAATCTTCTTTTTGCTCATTTTAATTAAGGAAATTCTCTATGGAGACTGTGGGATAGAGAGAGGCAAGTACTTCCTATCAGAGCAGCTGCAATTTTCTGCAACCTCAGTCACAATGACTGTGTTTCAGTACTGGCCAGGGTCCCAAACAATCTCCAAAGTCCTGCTCTGTGGGACTTTTGTCTGCTTTGCATGTTTGTTCTGTACTAAAAATGGGCACTGAGACTTTGTCTCATGTTTGAAGTGTAAGGGTATGAAATGCAGCAACAAACCTTTACCATCCATGCTGGCCCTGCATGTTCACTGCTTGTTACAGAGTTAAACTATATTTTGGTAGGTACCAAGAAAACTTCATCCCTCTATTTGGTTAGGAAAGGAATAGGAATCTACAGCATCTTCCAGTTTTCCAAGAAGACAGACCACAAGGACTGGAGAGGGCAGAATGCTCCATGCTCTTCTATCATAGAATCATAGAATTACTCAGGTTGGAAAAGACCTCAAAGTTCATCAAGTCTAACCTCAGCCTAACCATAGTACCCTAACTCTAACAACCCTCTGCTAAATCATATCTCTGAGCACCACATCATATGCAGTCAATGCTAAAAACATGCTGGTTAACACAGGGAAGTAGTTATTCTTGGTTTTGAGAGGAGTTCCACACAATAAGGTTCAGAACACACCCGAGACCTTAAGCAATGACAACAGTATGTCTGAAAACATAATACTGATCATGATAAGAATATATTCCAACAGCAGAACAAAGGGAGCTGTGGGCTGCTATGGGAAGTTCCTTAAAAATGTGGGACTTCTTTGATCCACAGAAGCTTGTCACGGAGCTAAGTAATAAAGCTAAGTCATGTGAATTTGTAGTTAAAAGATGAGCCAATTAGAGACTGAATAATTTGTGATATAACTGATAACAGGTCAGAGCAAGGTTATTGCGGGAAATGGACTTGACTTTACAAAGAACATTGGATATTTGCAGGGCTAGTGAAACTGCCTCTCAAATTAAAGTGTTAGTAAGCAGTGAAAGAACAGAGGTGCATCTCATTAAAAATAAATATCAGAGCATACAGTCAGAATACTTCACTAAAGAAAACGTTGCTTTCGTTTTTTTTTTTTTTTAATAAGCAAAACAAACACAACAAAATTAGGAGAGTTATATTAACACACACACAATCTGAAAGAAACCACATTTAGTTTGAATTTGAATGTGGAGTTTTCTTAAGTAAGATAAGATGTTTTCTTGTGACCAGGGTCAGGAAATAAACACAGACCTTTCCTTGGCATTCACAGGTTGCCTTTAGTACTTGCATAATAGTAAAAATATTAGCAGTGGGCCAAAAATCATGGCTCACATTCACAAAACACTCAGAGCTGTCAATTAATGAGACAGGAATTGGTATTAAATTGCATGCAGAGCAAGAGCAGTTTCCCATGTTGAGCTTCCAGAAGAACAGTCCTCCCCAAGACAAAACTAAAGTCTGCATGCTCACAGAGTGGATAGACAAGGTGGCAGGTTGGTCAAAGCCTTCTCAATTCCAAAACTGAAATTCATCTGATGTGAGAAATGTGTGTCCATAAGTGTGGACCTTCACCTTCTTATGGAACTGATCTTCCACATCAGGGATAAAAGCAAACCAACCAACTAAACAAACCAAAAAGCAGAAAACAACATTTCCCCTACCTGTATATTTTACACACCGTACACTGGAAATCCATACCCAAACTTCTGCATGGTTAAAGGAAACACTTGGAAAAAGTCAACATAAATGATAATGTCTTCTTGATTGGTTAAAAAGAGTGGAGTTTTAGCTATCACTCACTTCAAGCACACAAAATTCAGTGCTTGGATTATCAACTGTGACATTTTGAATGCCAAGACACAAAAAAGGTTGAAGTAATCAAAATGATCACCAAACTGTTTTGCCATTAGGGCCAGAACTGCTTTACCAGTAGGCCCCTGAGAAGGAAAGACAGGAGAGAGGCACTGTGGACAAATATGTGATGGAATGTAGCAACAATTGGGAAAAATGCTAGTAAGCGTTGTGTTATGATACTGCTTAATCTCTCATTATGAAGCCTTTATATCTTCTGAGAAGCATATATCTGTGATGAGCAACACAGGTAGATATCAGGATACAGAGATCCACCACAGGATTTCTTTGTTTCTCTGAAAAGGCAGGAGCTGGCTGCACTTAATGGCATAAAGATCAGCATCTGGTGACTACTACTTACATAGTAGAAACCACTTGGGTACCAGAGCATAGCATTTCAAAACACAGGCATTCCCACATCTTCTCAACTGTTTGACTTAACTAAGTCTGTGGTCTGCAGAGAAAGACAGGCAGATCTTGGCCAAGAGAAAGGGAGCACAGGAGAGTGCAAAGTAGAAAGCAGCTGAGAAAGAAAACATTTTTCTGTAGGGGCACTGACCAAACAGAGTGAAGCACATTAACCTAAGCAAGGAGGATGTGGTACAGCGGTGCTAAAAAAAAACCAAAACAAAACACCCTTGCCAGGAGCAGTTTTGACGCTTTCTCTGTTATGGAAAAGGTCAAAAAGATTCTTCATGAACAGAGGGCATGCAGTTGTACAATTTAATATCCAGTAAAAGTCCTTCGTGTGGGAATGATAGCCTCCGTATCAGAAAGCTGGACCTTTGCAATGCTATATGGTATTTTCCCCAGAAAGCACAGTGTACAAGTCTGATAAGATTAAATACCATGTAAGATAAAATACTGCCTGTGAAACTGTTCCCTTGTTCACAGCACAGTTGTGTGTATGCAATCAGATCTGCTTCTGGGATGACAAATCCAGAACTGTTCCTCGGCTGCCATCCATACAATTTCTAAATTGAATAGTCAAAGAGAAAATCTGCCCTTGAGTGTTTCAACCCTGAACAAAATAAATTATTGACAACTTCTCATCTCCACTGAATTTACATGAGGGATGAGCAGTAGAGCACAATATGGATGGCTCCATGGCAAGCCAAGGTGACACAAATGATCACACCTTTCTTCTTCTTCTTCACAATGACATTTCTGGCCAACCTTCAGTGAGATGACTGTCCCTACTTGCAGACCTCTGGGCACAGGTGGACGCAGACTTTCTATTTGCTTCCATTTTTAAGGAGTGAATAGATGGCCTAGGGAATTGCTGTTCAGAGGACTGAACTGAACTGAAAAAATGCCTTTAAAATAACTCACCACTTCTGAAAATGTATCCCATAAACTTCTACACAGATGGCTGTTGTCTGTTCACCATTTTTTCCTCCTGAGGCTTCATTAGATGCATATTTGTTACTTCTAAACTACTTTTTAAAGGATGGGGGCCCAGTTTTAGAAGCAGGATGGCTGCCAGTGACTTCAGGATTAGGATTTACTAGTTTTCTTAATTTCTCGCTGCTTCCCCTGTTACACACATGGTGTGAGAAGCTGCTGCTGGATGGATGCCATATAAAATACCATTATACTGACACCAAAGACAGACACATTTTTATTTTTAGAACACATTGTGTTCGCTTATCAGCTTTCAAAATTTTCAACTTTTTTTAGGTCAGCCACTGCCCCTGATCTAGGTTTGGATGTTGCTTGTGGACATGACCCCGAAGGGTGTGTGGCTTGCCATAGTACCACAGCTAGCTCTCCATTTCAAGTTATCAGCGTATTACTTCCATTCCTTCCAGCCATTTCTAGATGTATTTCTGGTGAAGGAGGACTGGCCTTTGGTTGCTTGCCTTAGAACAACCGAAAGCAACTGAAAGACCTTTTTTTTTTTGAGCGGAAGGCAGCCTGGTAAAAAATGTAGTTTCTGCAATTTATTGAATTGCTAAAGTATGCAGAAATTATTAATCACTCTAAACATGAGAAATAACTCATGGCTTTCTTCTCTTGGTCTCACTCAACCTCAACTGCCATCTTTGAACTAGTCCCAGAAGACAACTATTATTTATATTACAGCAACACCTAGAGGCCCCTGCTGAAATCAGAGCGCTACTGCACAGCAAACTGCACGCACCTGCGGAAAGGCATGATCCTGCCTCATGTCCTATCATTCCAGCTGGTCAGCAGGACGAAGAGGAGCAGTGGACACAACATGAGCGAATCCAGAGCATGCACCCATGCTAACTCAGGCTGTAGAGTTGCTATGCACTCTTTTCACCTAAATGGGAAGCCAGTCTTGCAACCACGCTGCTCTCAGAGGTGAGACCTCATGGACATTAGTGTTGCACTGATGCCAGGAGACCAACTGGTAGGAACCAGAGGGCTAGGGCACTCCCCACAGTCACCAGTGGAAGAAAAGTACCTACTGGGCCAGGTACACCCCGACACTATCACACTGCAGGGCTTTCAAGTCTTGAGCACTGGCTGGAAGGAACATGAGGAAAGCAAGTGGTTTGGCAGTGGGGGGGGGGAAAGCTCTGCTTCTGCTGTTCATCCCTGTGCTATCTGTTCCAGAACTGACCGGTGGAAAACTTCTGGCTTTTCCCCACTCTGCTTGGAGTTAAAGAGGGCTACAAGATGTAACAAGGTTTGGAAATCACCCAGCAGAGCGCATTCATAGTTGGCTCCAGCCTTTATTAATGGAGAGCGCTTCAGATTTGAGGCTAAATCACTGGCTGAAGAGGACAGGAGCAAACAAAGGCAAGGGGTACTGTATGTGACCTGCGAGCTGGAAGTGTAACAAGAACGATTTGGAAATACTGCAAAGAGCAAACTGATCCTGGTGGCAGTGTCAATAGCCTCCCCTGTGAGCACTAATTATATTATTACGAAAACAGACTAACACAAAACTAAAGCACAGAAACATACATTTAAGATCTGGCCAGATGCCAGTGTGCTCAAGGCACATTCTTCATACCAGCTGAATTATGATGCTGTGCTATTTGTTTTGCTGTAGTGCTTAAGACTGCTAATTGTCAACCCACATCCTGCCATGGACCATACCATAAAAACACAGATGGCCAGCACAGCACCCATCCCAAAAAGCCTATACTGCGTGTCCAAGGTCAGACGGGTGGGGGCAGTTTAAGATGGAGCAGGCCAGCAAGGTAGGCATTTGTCTCCAGGTATCCATGGCCAAGCTGTTGTCAAGGCAGAGAAGATGGCTTTGTGGGAGAACAGTGTGACTTTACTGATGCTTCTGGTGAGATTGTCATTGAAGTGGAATATAGATTTTTTTAGATGTTTCCCCTTCTACCTTCAAGCCTCTTGCTATACAGCTACCAAGTGAAATGTTCCAAAACAAATATATTGCAATCTCCTGTACAGAAACAGTTCACACAGACAAGCATCAGCATTTGCTTTGGAGCAGATAGGATCATTGCAAGCAATACATCAGGTCCTTGCTTGATGCTTCAAGTTTAAATAATAGCAGCTTCCATTTCCCGGGTCACAAACAGCAAATATTTGCCAATGATACCTTAGTAATTTGCAAAGCAGGGAAGGGAAGAGGTCCCCCCCCCCCCCCCCAACACACACACTTTATTTTTGGCTAATCAGATGATGATGAAGAACATGTTTGTGTATGGGAGAGGAGCTGGGGTCATGGGGCCAGAGCCACATGGGGGGGATTTGTATGCAATGGGAATAAATCTGTGAAAACGTGTAAGCGGAGCTGCAGAAGGAAATCTGCAGCCGCCTGAGCCAGGCGGTTGAATGGCAGAGAGGATGGAGGCTATTTGAATACTGATGTGGCCCTCACTTTCTTCCATTTCCATTAATGACATGCTCATCAAGGGCAAACAATGGGACCGGCTGCCTGCGCCTGTCACACTGTGTGGGTGCTGGGAATGCCAGGCTGTCATCCCGGGGCTGCATTTAGAGACCTGCACGCTAATAAGAAGTGCTCTGTGCCGTCAATGCAGACAGGTGCTTCCGAGGCTGGGACATGCTCCATTCCCTTCCCCTGAAACCCTCCTCTCCCAGCCCCCTGACAGACACCATGAAATGCACAAATTAACAGCCCCATCATGTTGGGCTGCTGCTGCCTGCGGTGAAAGCAGAAAATCAAGTTGTCACCCAGGGTGCAGTGATAAAGCCACAGCCTCATTTCTCTGTTGGTGCCCTATAATAGCAAATGCCAGACAGCTGGATGGATTGGGAGGTTTTAGATTAGGCTCCCGATGCACTTTGGCCACTGAATTAGCAGTTGCTGTTTTCATGCGGATTATTCGTGTGCAAAGCAAACATCTGGAGAAAGCAAAGGCTCCAGGGTCAGATATTCGATGCATCTTCCCCCTAATGAAGCGGATATAACGGAAATTGTTCAGTGCTTTTGGAAAAAAAATTCCTCCCCCTCAGTGAAAAAGCAGAAACCCTCCCAGATTTGCCTTTGGAGACCTTCCCAGCAAATGTAAGCATTTGCCCATGGCCAAACTGAACAAGGCTCTCCAGCCAAGACAAGTTTGTAATTCTACAGAAAAAGCGGCTGGAGGAAAAGGCACAGCAGATCTTTGTGGTAAGGTGAAACGTTCGAAGGCATTTTATCTTCATAGCACAGCATCCCTCCCTGGCAGCGGGCTGTTGTCACAGCCACCCAAGTCCCACTGCAATAACAGGGGTTTAGGCCTTTCACGCTTGAGTAGCTCAGCTGTAGATGAGAACTGGTGGCCAGAGGTCAGAATCCAAAGCAGGGCCAAAGCTGCTCTGAAATTTCTGTTGCCATGGGACAAGGGCAGATACCCGGGATTCTGAAAGAAAAACCAAGCCAAAATGGAACTGAAAACAGCAGAACTGGACAGCAATAGTGAGTGGCCAGATTTGCCCCAGAAAGCACCAAAGCAGCCTTAAGGAACAGAGGGGTCTGAGCCCTTCAGACTCCAAGGAGTTTAATGACATAATGGCCTGAGAACTTCAACATAAAACAGGAAGAGCAACTAACGAAACTTACAACATAAAACCCCCCTCCTGTCATTTTTATAGTAATAGTAAAACACTTTATTGAATTTATGAGCTACATAATGACTATGAAGAATGTAACTTGAATTAGAACCAACTCAGAAGTATAATATCAACTATAAACCCTTTTCTATTACCCCATCTCTTTATCATCATCCTATCTTGCTCTTTTTAAATCAGGGAATATTGCTTTCTTCAAAATTTAGCCTGAGATTTGTCTCCCAACTTCTTAATACATCAAGCAAATCCCAAGTTTCTCTGATGGATGCGTGGCCAATTGAGCAAGTTGTGGCCCACAAACAAATGGAGCTAAGAATGCATCAAAATGAAAGCAAACCACATTTCTGTGCAAGCTGCATCTGGGGAGGTGCACGGGAATATTCTGCAGGTTGTGGCTGCGAAGCTGCATGGTGAGGCACAGCACGATGTATTCAGACAGTTCGGAACACAAAATGCAAGTCTTCTGTAGAAACCTTAGAAACAAAAGAGCAACCCCAGGATGCGCATAGGGAGCCAGGGAGTCCATTTAGGACTGGGCGCATTAGCAGGGCTCTGAAGCACCCTCTCTGGAGCCCTTTCTGTCCCAGGGTTTTGACACACGCGATAAAACCTGCACAAATCCAGGGAAAGTGTTGAGGGCTGTTTATATCCCGATCCATTATTTTTGTGGAGGAGTTTGTAAATGAGTGATTGTGTGGGAGGGAAATGTACATAACACAGCTAAAGCAGCATGTTTTACTGTGTTTTCTGATTCCATTTTACTCCTTTAGTCTCTCTGGTCCCTGAGGATTTTTCTGAAGGGGCGATAAAATAAAATGGGTGAAACAAAGCCATAAGCCAGTTAAGTCTGAAAGACATGTCATCTCATCTAAAAAGAAGAAACGGACCATTTCCATGCCTAGGGCTGACAGCAACGCCTGAGCTAGCAATAGCGCTATTCCGTTTGATTTATAGAATAATGGGGTGACAAATGATGACAAAAATAAACTTTTACTGCACTGAACTGCTCCTTTATTTATGAAATTTGGCCAAGTAGTGAAATCTTTTATCTGCAAGTTGTAACATGGAGTGGAAACGAGCGATTATGGTGTGGTAATAGTAATCCAGTGATGGAGGCCGAGTCAGTTGGAAATGGATTGAGGTAAAATAACTACCGCACCATGATAAATGTGAACAGCGCTTTGCTGACAGATGATCTAACAGGTGTTCATAACAACTATATAAGAGGATTTATTTATGACTAGCCACAGCCGCAGCACTGTAAATCAACTCCAGCAGCTGCACACCGCTGAAACCAAGTCCCTGATGGAGAAACAGTGCAAGAACCCAAAAGAACACAATTCACTCCAGAATCTTAATCATCAAATAACATGGTTCTTTTTTGTTGTTGTTGTTGTTTTGTTTTGTTTTTTAGCAATTACACTGTGGTGCAGAAATGAGGATGACTTTCAATTATGTGAAGACACCGGACTAATGTTGCCCAAAAGCAGGCTTTGTTTGGAGCAGAACAAAGACTCTTTGGGGCCCAGTATCGATGCCTTTTTTTTATCTTTTTTTTTTTTTTTTAACTGGTAAAAGAGGCCATTTCAGAACTGTTCTGGCATGGTGACAAAATGTTGTGGCAAGGGAAGCTGAGGGGCCTGCTCTCCCCACCGCATCAGAATCTATTCCCTTGTAGTTGGGTGAATCCATGTACCTGAAGGGCTGTGCTGTAAAGCCCCATCAGTGAAGTGACCTGACCACAGACAAACTCAAATGCCATCAAAAAAACCCCACAGCATCGCAGAAATGGCCATGAGCTTTTAAACATGATTCCTTCTGCTGATCCGTGCACAGATCTGCAAACATTTGGAGGAATACAGCTGAAGAAGGAAACAACAGTGCTGAGTGGGATGCATGCCTGCTTTTTGCCAGGGTTTTTTGCCTGCTTTTTTGGGATAAAGCAGCCCAGAAAACAACAGAAACGGTGATTCTTTCATCACCTCCTCCCTCACAACTGGTGCTATGGAACTCCATGGAGTGCCAGGCACTTCCTAGGCTGACCTGGTGAGTTCACAATATGTGAGGAGTCCCGTGGCTGGGGCACAGATGAAAATGCAATACAAATGAATAGCAGGAGTCATTAAATACTGCAGGATCAAACTGAAATCCTGTATGCACTCACACCAGTCTGCTCAGGGCCCCTGCCATGGCTGCATCTTGTTCACATCTTGTGCGCCTGTGTCTCCATGGTGAGGGCAAATCCATGTTCCACATGGACATGTTTTGCGTCCAGCTCTGCCTTTTCTCCTGCTTTAGCAGCTCATTTCACAGAGCTGGAATTTCTCTCTCATGGTGTCAGTAGCTCTCCTGGCCATCGAGGCCTTGAAGCCATGAGGACATCAGCAGCCTTTGGCGCAGATGCTGTGAGGGGCACCAATTTGGTCAGAAATGATGACAATGAAGAGGTGATGCTGTGGTTTCTGCACTCAGCCCTCTATCCTCACCTCAGTGCTCTCTCCATTTCACCAGCCATCTCCCTCCCCCCCCGGCCATTTGCTATGGTGAGTGGCTGAATGGTTGCCAGCTGTATAAGAAGAAGCCTTTCCCCACCTTTCCACCACCCAGCGTCCACCAGCATTTTTACAGGGCAGGAGGATCCACACACTCTCACTCTTTGTTAAGAGGTAACAACCTTTCCCAACCTTTCTACAAGGCAGACAGCAAAACCAGGTCAGAGCTGAGCCTGAGGTGGGCATGGAGATGCGCACATGATTCAACCAACACCCACAGATAGTCTACAAGGTGCAGGGTTGCTGTCCCTTTCCCTGTTCCCAGAAAGGGACCTAGAGAGGACTGGTGTCTGAAGATACTTCACTCACTGTGGGAAGAGCCAGCAAAACTGATTTGCTCCCTTTCTTTTATGCATGCATAATGAAAGAAAAAAGAGGATAGAATAACACCATAAAGATATATGTTTGCACATCAGGATATACACACAGATTTAAATGCATCAGGATTTGGGACAGCATGGTTGCTCAGACCTCGCAGAGCACGTGCCAGGTTCACCTTCTGCCTTCTAAAGCAAAACCAGTTAGCCACAGGGATTGGAAGGCATACAGTGATATTTGCCATCTCCTTTTCTTCCAAACAGGTTCACTGGACTGTGCTACATAAAGCACAAGTATACCAGATAAGAGGAAAATAACCTTAGCAGAAGAACTGCTTTCATCAAAGTTGTGCACAAAGGCTCCTGTCAGCAATGAAGCCACTCTATGCAAACACAGCAAAGCTCAGTGTCTGCATCACAAAACATTTAATATAACACACAAGTGCTACAAAAACATGCACTTTATGACCAAACAGTTGAAATATGGGAAAGAGGAGGAAGACAAACTGCAGAAATTGAAGTGAACACAATCTGATCCTCATAGGCTTGTTCCAGACACACACTGAGTCAGCTGAGTACTTGGAAGAGTTAAACTTACCTGTACAGTGCTTACCATTGTCCTTGTTAGAGTATCTAATTGCTAAGTTAAAATTAATTCAGCCATATAAGCTATTGTATGCAAAGCCAGACAGTTCAGTAATTGAATACTTTTTAAAAAGAATTAGTACTAATTATTGTGATGGACCATTACAAAAGAACGCGTGCAAAAGGATTTAATCCTATCAGAGAATACCACTAATTAGCCTAAACTGCAGATCAAGACGATTTCGAGCCCTTGTGTTTTTCTGTATCCTATCCAATACATATCTGTGTATTCCTTTGCTAATATACATTTCCAATTTTGCTTCACTTTCTGTTATCAGTGCTATCTTGTGACAACAGACGATCAGAGCTTAAGTACATGTCGTATTTAAAAACAGGGAAAAAAATGTTAATTCCATCCTCCAATGGATTGTTTTATTAATATTACAGAGTGCTACCTTGTTCCTGAGTTAATAGAAAAGATTATCATGAAAACCCAAATTGTCTTTTCTATGTCGTTCATCATTTCACATACAGTATTTTGTCCCTGCTCTAAAAACACTTCTGTTACTTCCGCTGTCCTTTCACGTGGTTCTATTTGTACCTATCTTCCATCATTTGGCTCCGAGCTCTAGAACTATTTCTATTTCTGCAGTTTTCTTCAGAAATGGATAACCAGAATTAAACCTGAGTATACAGGAAAGAATCCATTATCCTTTTATTTGACATCATAAAATATTAAAGGAAAATAAGAGGAAAAACAGGTTATTTTGATGGTCACGCATCAAGCCAATGTTTATACTCTCCCATCCACTGACATACCAGCTTTTCATGTACCACATTCTTTCCAACAGCTTGTTGTTTTAAAATAAAGCACAAGTATGGAAACGGTTCTATTAAAAAAAAAAAAAAAAAAAAGGAAAAAAAAAAGACAAAAAGGACTCCACAGGGTTGTGTGTGTGTGGATGAGTGGAAACAACCATGAGGCAAAGAATCTGTCAGCCTCTCACTATGCAGAAACTTCCCATTCCCAGTTTCCCCCTGCTCATACCTCATGATTGTTCAACCCATAATTAGTTCTAACACAAGAGACTAAAATCTTAGAGTCTCTCTGAGTTTTAATTACTTTGGGCAGGACTGATTCAATCAATAAAATCACACATCCATTCCTTGGTTTTTGTAATATGTTTCAGCTGGTAGTTATTACTGATTTTTTACATTTCTGCCTGGTTCTCTTGCAGTGGCCCCTCACCTCCTGGTCCCTAATTGGGGCCTCAATACAATTCACTACCTTTGTAGGAAAACCCGCCTCCTGTGCCCTGATTTGTACATGCAGTTATGCTTCAAAGCTGCCTGTGTCCAGGTTCTTGCAGAAGTCAGATGGTTATCAGCGTGCAGCTCCTGAAAAACCCGCCCGTGGTGGTAACCAGCCGTTACCTGGTACAAGCAAACCACTCTGAAGTGAATTCCAGCTGGCAATTCAGACTAGACATCTATTTCACATCCTGATAAGCTTTAACATGCCTCTGTAAATGATGAAAAGTAGGAAGGAAAGTGAATAAAAATGACACGTGGCAAAAGCAAGAAACTGTTGCTAGCTATTACCAACTGCATTATGACTGAGCGCAACTTGAGCTGCTGATATTAAGATGTGTACAGGCGCTCATGTTTAGGCTTCTGAAGAGCTGAGATTTATTGTGCACATATTTTAAGTATCCATCCACGGAGAAAGCTGGGAAGCCACAATAAATCTGCAAATCACACTGTCAGTCCTGTGTCTGTCAGTCTTGATACCAATACCTGTACCAAGAGTTACTGAGCCATGGGACCAAATCATTGAAAAAAGTAAATTAATACAAAAAATGCCCTAAATATCCTCATTATACACATTTCTGGTCTTTACCAGTAAACTGTATAAAGTGCTCTAAAGAGGTGGAATTCACCCAGTACCTTGTGTGACATACAGCAACAATATACTTTCCTTCAATTTATAGTGTGGCAAAACGAACACTTGCTGTTTTTTTTTTTTTCCTTACAAATATGGTTGAAGCTTTCACAGTAGAATCTTTTCTTACAAAGTAGTTCTGCACCTTTCCCACAGCACCTTATCACTGAGTATCTAAACCAATCTGCATTTTCTCTGTGATGACTCTCTACTGTGAACAAGTTTCCAAATGTTTGAGTAATAACTTTTATACCACACTTGAAAACAATAGTAATAGTTAAAAAAAAAGTCTTACTGCAAAATTAGGACTTTAGAAAATAATATAAATGTTGACTTAAAAATCCGCATTCCTGTTGAGCGCATTAGATTCTTGTTTCTTTGTCTGAGAAATACCAACATCTTTGGGTGTAATGAAACCTAGAACTATATTATTAACAGAAGCGCAACTTCAATACCTAGAAAAAAGTCTATTTAGAACTTGCCAGCCAACTCTGATACACATTAGGGCTACTGCGTGGTTATACTAAATTTTTGCATAAAATTTTACAATTATTTTCCACTACGCAGCAATGCAACATTTCTGAAGAAGTATTTCCTGTTGCTCGTAAAGCTAAACCAAGCAGAATCACAGAAGGACCATGCAAGGGGTCCTGGTGACAGAGCAAGGGTGCAGAGCTACCCAAATCCATTGCAGAGCCATGAGTTGCTAGGAAAAGCCACATTGGAGGTAAGAACTGATATGAAATGACAAAGCTCAGCATCTTTACGTAAACTATCACGTAACCAGAATGTGAAGAGAAAGTCAAAATCACACTCAGACTATAGCCACAGTTCAACACACAGAAACCAGGGTGCCACCAATGTGGCACAGCCTTTGGACTTCTCAGCCCTAGCTCAGCAGTTGTGGTTATGAATTTCTCTTTACCTGTAGCCACGGTTTATGCACAGGTGGGATATGTTCTAACTTAGGTATATAATAAAAAATTGACATAAGGAATCTGAATGATTTACAAAGTGAGGCAACAGTATGTCCCAACAGTTCTTCTCAATCAGAAATTTATGAATAGGATAATTTGAAAATAAGAGTTACAAGTTTTGTTTAGTAACAAAAATGTAACTGCGTATCAGTAAAAACTGGAGCACGAAGACTGTCAACTGTCACAAAAAGAGTTTCCTAATGCATATATAGCATCCAATGCTGTTAATATTTACTTCAAATTGACCAGTTGTATACATTACTGATGATCACAGGTTCTCTAACAACACAAGAAAGAGGCACTCTCTGCTCAAAGCACTACTTTATTGGTGGCAGCTCAACAGAAATATTTCAGAAAATCACATCAAGTGGGAACAATATTCTTACTACACGAGTTCAGGTACACAAGGATTTTCAGAAAGCAAACGATTTTCCTGTATTCGTTGTACAAGTGTGTGCTTCTCTGAAGTGCACACATAATTGTTGCATATGTTGCTGGAACCTATCTATCTGCTGTTTTTAACACGATTCTTAAGCACCGTGATTTCCCTTCAACTTCATTATCCAATATTTGTCCACTACAGTGGGAAAAGGGAGGGGGCGGAAAGAGAGGAAAGTACTCGGATAGAACAAATGGGAAATACATTTAAGAATGCAGATAACTGACAGTAAAATATATGTTCTTTGGTTAGCAAGCAGAAAAAAAGGAGACGACTTGCATACACTAGCATTCTAAAGCAGAAGAATGTCAAGAGTGTATTCTTCCCCCCACTGCCAGATGGAAGGGCTATTATTATAAATGAAAGGCAGCAGTAGTGGATGCCAGGCACTTTTGTTGTGTGCCAGATTCTGAAGTCCAGATGTAAGCAGGTTACCCCTGGGACAGGACAGGCTTCAGCTCCCGCAGCAGAACAGAACCAATCACAGTTTTCTCAGTATTTATGATGAGCTGTGCTGTAGAGCTCTCCTTCAGCTCCACTGTGACTAGCATCAGTGACCCACTGTGCACAGTCTTCGCTGCAAATCTGGAGTGGATGGAAGGGGAAAAAAAAAAGAAATCACTGTGAACCTTAAGGCTACAGACTACAAATGCTTTTTCTGCAACAGTTAAGCGAGCTCAAGTATTAACAAAATGCTTCCAATTTCATTAGTCAGTTCCAGAGAATACACCATAAAACCATAAATTCTACAGAAAACTTCTTCACTGTTGTGCAAATATTTTAGTACTTCAAGGGGAAAAAAAAAAAAAGGACTGTGCAAAGCTCTAAATTTAACAATACAAATAACAAAATCTACTTAAATAAACATTATCATTTGCATTCCGAAACTTCAGTTTCTGTACAGTTCTCAGGAACTATTTCAGTGTGCATGGTTGATCCAAATTCAGATCTAAGGAGAGTTTAATGGGTAAACATCATTTGGTGCCTGAAAGAAAACCCAATGACACTAAATGCAGTAAAACACTTCCAAAAGCTACACTGCTGTGTTTTCAGAAAAGCACGCCCTCCTGCCACCTCAGGAATTAATTCAGGCTAAAAATACTCAAACTCATAAACACCCAACACCATCCTCTGAAATAATGATAACGGCAAGACACCACATCATTTTGTCTGTGACTGTATTTAATCTCCAGAATATTTATCACAAAAACATAGTCAACAATTCTCTATTTTCTTGTCCTACAAAGCAAACAAAAAAATTATCCAGATAAATAAAATTTAGGACTAATGCACCATTACTGAATTCCAAGACATGAGGAATCCACTAATTACATGGAATTAAAAGCAAAACTAGCCTTTTAAGCACTACAATGGACTGAAAAGCCATTTTAGGCACAATGAACTTCTGTCAATCCTGTTAATTCATTCTGCATGCACAGCATGGCCCAAGAGACTGGAAGGATGAGGATGGCAGTAGCCTCGTCCTCCCTATCCCACAAGGCGCGCGCCATGCTTTTTTGCTTTTGTTGTTGTTGTTGTTGTTGCCGGTTACTTGACAACAAGCAAGTTTCTGCACATGGGCTTTTGAGAACGCGAACAAGTGAGGAGCAGGTCCGCGACCCAGCCTGACCCCACTTTGCAGGGCCAATCTCCTCCCGCTGAAGGACACGTGTCTGAACCAGAGCCATCTGCCTCAATTTGCGCAACATCTTCAGCCACAAAAGGACCCAGTTAGCCCTGACAACAGCGCACAATGCAGAAAAATAAAACTGCTAGGCTGACAGCACGCTGTCGGCTATTCAAGAGCAAACCAACTGGTCAGTGTCTCATGTCTGACAATTAGCAGGGGCCTCGCAAAGCGCCTGCTCGGGCCCTTAGGGATCTGTTTAATTACCATCAACATAAAGGAGGGAGTTTATCAGGAGATACTCAAAAAACTTCACTCCAGACTTAATTAAAATATTAGCCACTTAAGCAGGAAGCAGGTTCTCTTTAAACGAGAAGTAATTTCTGCCTTTTTTTCTTTTTAAACTAAGCATATCAAAATCTCATAACACATTATACTAATTAAGGAAACATGGGGGCACTTCTCTAATGTCACCCATCACAGGTCAATCTATTTCTTTTGTCCGGATTATAGATACATTCAAAGACGTCTCCCTATAATAGGAGATTCTGAAACAACATCACTACTATAAAAATTAACTTCTTAGCTACTTGTATCGGTGATTTCGTCTACTTGCACTGCAACGTAAAAGATCGCTATTTCTCTTGTTGATTTTGACAGGGGAATAATTACATAAACAATAGTCTTATTAGTCACTGTATTTACTTAACAGTTGTGTCCTGGGACAACCCAGAGTGGATTATGTCTGAGTATGCACATAGAAGGGTTGGTAGCTGGTGCTCCTGCTGTGTTGCATAGCCCCAAGGCCTGATTTTACCCCTTTTATTAAAACCAGTAAGTGATATGAAGTCAGTGTTTTGAGAAAGCTGGGAGAGAGCAGAGCACCAGAGATGAGTTTGGTGCCAGTATCTATCTATCTTCACAAGTGCATTTGCAAAATCTAATAGGTGATCAGTATTACCTTTCCTTACCTCTGCAAAGAACGCGTCAATAAATGTGAGTTTGCAAGGTGTGAAGGGTCTAAAAATTGGATAATTCCACACAAAATGTTAGTATGCATAGCTAGCATTGGCTAACTTTGTATGCATGGTCAGTGATCTGGAGTCACTTAGTAAAAAAAGAACAGAATGAGATGATATCTTTTCACCAAAGAAAAGGACATATAGAAGAACCACAACAGAATGGGCTCACCGCTGCTTCTGACCTTTGGAAACTGAAATCTGTTCCTTAAAATGGGGAAGAAGTTTCTGAAACCATTTATAAGAGGTTGACTTGATTCTTGAAACAAACTCAGTTACTAAGGATGAAGCCTGTTGACTTTTGATTACAATACTTAATCAGTAAAACTGATCTGCTATTTGTTTGGACGTTTTACAAACTCTGTCATGTAACAATTTGGGTTGAATCCGATTTTTAAAGTAAGTGCACGTTATTACATCATATATGCGTACGCTTACAAGGCCATGTGAATTTTATGATACGTGTGTTTTGCTCAACTAAATAGTTAGACCAGAAAGCTATTAAAAATCTTTCAGCAGCAAAAATTAATCACTTTGTTTAGCAGGTATTTATTCTTTGTGAGAAGCTGTGGAACAGCTTTTATTTTCCCATGAGGCCAGTAAATATTTTTACTCTTTGTGAAATCTGATACTGCCTTAAAGATAAGAATTTGAATTGAAATATTTTTTTAAAGATATTAACAACAATTAGACTTAATAGTTTGACTGAAGCCTTGGAAACTGCACTGTCAAACATTAGAATCTGTACACTGGTTGTTAGTAGAGCAAATTTCTCCAAAAGAAGAAAAGTTGTCATTTGTGCAACTTTTGGAATAAGACATTACAATATCCACGTGGCTCTGTTGCAGCAAGCAAAACAAAGGACAGAGCAGTGAACATGAAAAACAAACAAAATGATAAGAAACCCACAAGGTAAATGAGAGGAACATTCAGAAAACAGAAGCAAATATTTTAGATGGTTGTTTCTGTTACATTGCAGTTATCTGCATGTTCTAAGTCTTTCCAAACATATATATGTCTCTTTAAAAAGAACATTAAATATTCTGAGGTTATGTGGCACAGAAAAAGCAGGAGTAGTTCACAGATTTGCAGAAATATGGTATCTGTGAGTAGCTACGAAAATGTATTCTAAATGAGCATCAATAAAGCCCTGTGTATTTTTACAAAATCATTCAGTCTTTCAACAGTTAAAAATCAAATACATTCCTGGTTGTGAAAATACATTTTTTTTAATGGTTATCCTATAAGGATATTTTATTTATAATTAGTCTGAATTCCTAATAGAGGAAAAAGAACAGAGTATCAGAAATACAGTGTGACAGCATTTACCAAATGCCAGCCCCACTAAGGACTTGCGGTGGTTTTTTTTCCTTTATTTGTTGAAAGAAGATAGCTGCAATATGCAAGAGAGGCATTTTCACTTGGAAAGATTATGAAAATTTCAAGCCGAGGAATAGAGAGCAACAGAGTAACTCCCTCTAAAAATCTAACCTTTAAAATTCAGCATTTGAAAAACTGAATTTACAGCTGAATGCTATCTGGATATTTGTTCACAACAGAGCAGGGTTTGTGACACATAATTCAACAGCACTAAAGCACATGCTCTCTCCTGTCAGGCACTCTTTTTCATCTTTGATTCCTCTATTTAAACTAAATTTTCTTCTTTTTCAGTTTTATCGCTTACCAGAAACAGTGACAATGGCCCATGGAGGCTGAAACTTTTTTTAAAAAAAAAATCAAAAAAATCCTGCACATTAAGCCTTCAATTATTGCCTGCTGAAGCAGACAGAATCCTATTAGTAAGAAAGACGATCACAACATGCAGTGCTCTGCCCAAGCTGTAGACAAATAATTAGTCCAAAGTTCAGAAACATGTAATCAAGCTATGCAATTAATATATTGAAACAAACAAACAAAAATACTACTGTGAGTTAGTCTTCGATTTGTAAATGTAAGAATTAATAACTGCAATGCAGATTCCAGTGTATCATTATGGACAAAAAAAAACCCAGTTTCAGTTAGCCCTTACGTTCAGCATTTTATCTTAAAATTGGCCTACGTGTATCGGTTCTCTGAATATGCAGTAGAACATAAAAAAAGTATATGGAATAGCAGTACTATGAATTAATTCTGACCTGGGGATGCAGTAAGCTTAATGAAACAAAGCAGCAGAAGCATACTCACAAAAAGAAGCATCTTTTTCTTAACTTGGTGATTCTAACCTCTCAGAAATAAACTTGCTTAACACTGGTTATTTATTCATACAATTTGATTAATATTTATATTAAAAAATACATAACAATATTTTGGGATGCTTTATTTCTTTTCCATACCAGTTCATACCAGTTCATGCTGTTCTAACATTTCTCTTGGAACAAATTGTTCAACATACCTAATTCATTACCACGATGTAATTTATTTTCAATATTAACTATTTAGGGGTTTAATTGTAAAATTGTAAAATAAATTACACTCAAATCTGCACTGTGTTTTTATCATTTAATTTTATTGTGAATGTATTTTTTTGCTGAAGTATTTTTTATTGCTAAAGATTTTGAGCTTGTCCTCCGTAATCAGTGGCAGCTCACTGTATTTCTAACAGCACTGCATGAATCCACACAAGTACTCAGAACTTGCTGTCCAGTACACAGCAGTATTCCACATGTTCATAAGATGCTGCATGATCTTTCCCAGTATTTCCTCTTAGTTCAAAAACTTCAGCATTTTTCACTTGGATGTGTTTACATATCCTTTCCAAAACTTCAAAAAGCTGAGAACTTGAATCACTGTGTTTGCTCCTCACATAGAATACTCTAATTGTCGTCTGATCTGTTTTTTTCCTCATCTGTTCTGTTCTTTTAAATGTTCTTAAATAGTCAAGAGTTTAATATGGTGAATGTGAGAATTACATACGGTCCTCTTTTAAAACAAGCTATAAATTTTCACTTGTAAAATATTAGGTAATTCCAAGAAAATAATTCACCTTACAGAAACACATTAAAATACCAAACCTGCTCAAAGATCTTTCAAATCAAAGATGTTCTCCCATTCATTTAGTTTAGGTATTAAATGTTTTCTACTTAAACATCTGACTCAGTGGGTTCCTGTTTGCTGTTCAAAGAAAATGCTGCACGTATTTTTCACTTTACAGTATTCTGATACAAAAGCAGTGCTGTCCTCTAGTGGACAGCAAACAAACTAGGCTGGAACAATCTATTTTGATTAACTTTATATCCAAAGTAACTCACTCACATGCTTTCAGTATTGAGCTCAAATTTGACTTCTTATTTTAAAATTTTGCAATTCACACGCTAGTTTCCTTATGTGCAGTAATACATTTAAAATGTCCTTCAATGACGTTGTGGAAAGACTTAATCCTTATCAAGTGCTTCGTACCAGTCAATCAAAATCATCATATGTTAACCCAGAAAAACTTTATTAGTACATGCAGGGCCATGTTATCAACAGTGAGAAATTTTCATATTTTGGAATACTATGATTTGATTAAGGAATATACAGTAGGAACTGCAGAATGAGTACATTCATTTTTTAAAATCCCATTTTCCTATAAAACTAGGAATAAAAACATTTCCCTAGGAGTCGTGACTAACCAGAAGGGCTTTCACTAGCTGGATCTCTAACAGGCTCTACTTTTTTTTTTTTTTTAATCTGGCATTCTACAGTAAAGTTAAAAATTGTTAAAAGTTTATAACTTCTGTCTGCGAGGAGAGCTGAAATACCTGCGGACAGCGACGCACCATTCCATTTAGAATTCTGTCACCTACAGGCAAGAGCTTGCAGAAAAACTCTTTTGCCTAGGGCATTTAGCCCTTTAATTAATTCCTACTAAAGAAATTAGGAAGCAAAATCAAGGCTGCAAGTTTATTTACTTCGCCACCCATTACAGCTCTCTTGAAGAGTAGAAAGAAATGACGAGGCCCAGAAGCTAAAAAGCCATGGAAGCAGAACAGTCCACATAACTGCTTCAAAGGGTCTATTGCCAGAGGTACATTTTATGTCATCTGAGCCCTTGAACAGGTCGACTACTTAGTAAAAAATGTTAGAAAACAATTCTGTGTATGCAAACACTAGAAACAGTCTTTAAAAATGTCTTTCTGAGCTTGTAAGACTTATTTGCCAGCCTTTGAGAGCATATATTTGGATCCAAATGGAGTAATTATAAACAATATACATCTGTTTCTCATTAATTTCTAGATTATGTTCATCCTTCAAGAAATGGGAGTTAGTCCTTCCTGTCTGACACACACACCTACAATTGTTAGCTATGGTAGGCTGATGGGGCTTGGGAACTTTCTGAGAACTCTTCCAATTTAGTATAAACTGGAAGATGACATAGATTTTCCAAGTGGACTCTTTCAAGAGAGATTTGGTCAGTACACACACACCTGTACACATGCACACTCACGCACCTTTTCTCCCCAAATTAAGTGTTGCTGGATAAAAAGGTGTGGGGATGATAACATTACTAAGCAAGCCATTCTCTGATAATCAAAATTGTCTGTAAACAAAACCCTCTTTCCTTTGAGAATCAGTCTGCCAATATAACCTAAATGGGACATGACAGGTTGCAAAATGATAAAAAGGGGTGAATACAACCAGACTGCCAGTCTCATGCATGGGGTGGGGAATAAAGGCTCCTGCAAAACAAGTGTTGATCCTTGGATTGACACCTCTCTTCCTTTTTCACTTCCTTCCCTCTTTCCTTTCTTCTTTCTTTCCTTTCTTCTTGTTCTTTTTTCTTTCAGTATTTCATGAAAGTTTCAATAGTGTGTCTAGTTGCATTTATGTTCTTCAGGTTTTCAATGCACATCCACTGCAGTATGCTTACTGTCGTATGATTTCCAAAGTATGTTTTTGGCTTAGCTAAAAGAGTGCAAATCTCCAAACTCCAGATGGAAAATACTAACATCTGTTAAATACTTATTCACAAAAGGTTAAAGCCATGACCTGCAGAATAAAGATAAGTAGATGATACCATGCTTATTTTCTAACCTGACAATTTCCTGATACTAATTGTGGATTCCTTTCAAAATACAACAGCAGCACTGGGTTAGTTCAATGGACCATCAAGTTGGTTGAGGTAAACTGTAATCTATTCTTTGTATCTACTCCAATGAGTTTAGACTTTTGTCTCACTGACTGATTAGGCAATGCACAAGTAAAATCTTCAGGAGTAAAAACTGTGGAAAAGATGCTTTACACTGCATCATTTTGCATTTCAAATGCAAAATTTGCCATTTCACTGGGGGAAACAATATACTAAAGCACAGTGCTCTACATCTAGAAAATATGTCAGAGTGAAAGGTGGAGAGGAAAATAGTTCAAGAAGTCCCTGTTTTTCATACCATTAAATACTTTTTTTGACACCGATGGAATCGCACCAGCATAAACCTAGGTGTGAATCCAGCTCTGAAAGAGCTTTTCTGGTATACGCTACTGCTAACACATGAAAACTTTTCTGCCATAGTTTGGAGGTGGTGGTAATGTTTTGCACCAGTGTTTCCATTATTTTCTTTCTAAGTCAAAGAACCCTGAGACACTTTTCCTTCACCCAGAAGGCCTTAAATAATAGTAGACAGTATTTTGACACTTTCAAGAGGACTGTAAGAACAATCTAATGGTAAGTAAAGTCTGCAACTCTTCCTTTCATTCTATCACTGTCTGTTGTCTTCTGCTACAATCAAAGTGACAAAAAACTATCCTGGTGGGAGGTTATGAAGCTGAAAATGAAGAAAGCAGAAAGACACCTGAGGAACTCTTAGAATATTCATCTAAGATGGAATGAACAACAGATATTGAGAGTTAACACTAGGATGTCTCTCGATAAATAAGGCTTGTGTTAGTTAAAAAGAAAATTTTGACTTAATGAAGTCTTTGTCTCATCACATTTTGTAATAGATGAGAACAGCCTAGAATTTATATTTTATATAATGAGGCATTATATATATAAGGCAATGAGTATTATTGCCCAACCAGAGACATGGTGTTGAAGGGCTGGCCCTCAGAAGAATCAACTTTGAGGGAATAAACATGCTCAGTTATGTACCCTCTTATCTTGAAGACAGAAAAATACCTGTCAGACTTTCTGCACTGAATACAAACAGAAGACATACTTTAACTTAAATGCATTTGTGGTTTTTCAGACTGATTTGATTGCCTGTAGGAAAAAAACCCTTTTCTTTCAGTGTCTTTACTTGTAGATATTCAAATTATGCCCACAGATGGATCACAAGACTGAAAGCTTTGGGTATTTTCAGATTATTTTTGAAATCATTTGGTCAATTTCTATGTGCTCTTCAATCTATTTCCACTCTTCACCTTTTCAAATAATAAACAAACAGTAGTTCTCAGAAGATGGAAATGACTAAATAAGCCATATATATATTTTTTAAACCCTGTCTTTAAGTTCTTTTCGCATTTTTGTCTGTAATAGAAGTCTTAATACTGAAATGTTTCCCCTTGAGACCAAAGCTAGAAAGAACAATACATAAAATAGTCAAATCCTGTGAAGAACATGAGAGTGCACCATATGCAGCTTTCCAAGGCCCAGGGACCTATTAGATTGTACAAACTCACTTTAGACACAGGTTACCCGTATTTTGGCAAATAAAATGGTACAGCAAATTTATTTTGCAAAAATGCGAATACAAATGTGCACATTCATGTTCTGACATTAATTGATTATTATCTAGGATTTTTTTCTGACTTAACTTTAAATAAGTAGAACAGGTCAGAAAATACAGTCTAAAATACAATCAACTGTATTGTCTGACATTTTGATCTACATTCAGCAACAGTTAAATTATTACTTTCTCCTAATGATAAAAATTCAGTAGCCATAGGGTGAAGAGAGCAAAAAAGCATGTTAGAAAGTGTTGCTACACTGTTACATGTACTCACGTATAGCCAATGTTTGACAGGTTTACATTTACTTCATTTTTCATTGGTGAGTGCATGCTATTCTCTTGATATTTGTTGCAAGTATTTATTTTCAAACCTTCACTGTAGTTGCCTTAGTGATTTTGGTGCAAAAATGCAATCCTAAATAGGGCTATAAATTTAAAGAGAAGTAATTGGGTCCCACCAACATGACAACATCTTTGTCATGAGTGCAAATATGCTCAGACAGAAAAAAATCCCAAGAAATACGCACCTGTTTCTGCTCATGAGATAGGCTTGTATTAAACTATACTACTGCATTTTGAATGAATATATTTCATTACCAGACAATATACATTTCTTGCCATTAGCAGTCATTAAGTAAGAATACTCAAGTTGGGAATGACCAACTGAGAGGTTAATCCAATTCAGGCTGCACAGTGCAGGACAACAATGTCAGGTTAAAAACAGTACTGCTTTTCCTGTGAAAAGGGGTACGTACTAAGCATTTCCAAGAAATGAACAAAACTCCTCCTCAGAGAATAGCACAATGAGATGAAACAAGTTGTTGTAAACAATTTTTTCTTCCCAAATACTACTTGCAATTAAACAAACAGGACAATGGCAATACTAACAAAGAAGAAAACACCTGATATTTTTTATCATATTCATTTTTGCTTTGTCAAGGTAAAGGTGACTGTTTATCTTGAAATGTTGTATGTGTTGTAAAACCAAGTCATACCACACTTCTTACATCTATGACATTCTGCAAGAATAGATTCTGGTTTTGTTAACTATAATGATAGAGTTGATTTAACTTAAATATATATATTTATTTTAAATATACATATGTATAAATATTTCAGTGGTTTCTTTTAGAGATTTGAGAGTATTCATTAATAATGAATCATAATATCTAAGAATAATAATCTCAGGTATTCATTTATCTAAGTCTAGGTTTCATTAATGATAACACAAGAGTCTTTAATAGATGAGTAGCTTCATCACAGTATTAATTTGTTATTGTTCTCATTTCTGTAATTGCAACTGTAACCACATAGTATTTGTGAACTTTGCTTACAGTGAAACAAATGATGGACTGTCTTCTATACACCCATCACTTCTGGGAACTTCTAGCAGGTGTTTATGTTGTTATAAACATGTCTTTTCTCCCTGCTGGACATTATAAATGCCAACTAGTCTGTAACTTTTATGGTAATCTGAATATATTATTTTCCAAATGAAAAGAACACATCAGCAAACACTGCAAATTTTAGGATGCTCTAAAGTGTTCCATATACGTCAGCCCTAAAAGAACACATCTTCAACCACTGTCTCTGAAGGAGTGTACCCAACAGCAAGTAAATCTTCAATTGAGTTGCTGGCTCTCTTTGTGGAAAACTTCCTCCTTTTTACGAAAAGCCAGAGAAAGCAGGAACAAATTAGAAACTTCTCTTCAATTAGGAAACCTGTGGTTGAGTTTGGTATTAAGCTATTGTTTTAGGTAGCCTTTTTGAGACTTGGTCAGAAAACAATCCATACTTACGCACAAAGTGTCATGTGATGGATAGGGTAAAGATAGAGAACACCTGTATTCTACAGACACTTTAGTCTCCCTTGATTGACACTCTCACCTAGTCTTTGAATTGATATTGAGAATGCAGACTGCATAGATCCCTGAGGGATGCAACAAATGAGGACACTTTCACGGAGGAGCAGGTGTCAATAGTGACAATCATTTCAGTGCAATCGCACTAGCTGTACCATGTTTTTATGGTGAAACAGAATTTTATCATTGACCGTATCAAATGCATAGGAAAATCCAGCTGGGTTAATGTTAATGCAATGCAATATAAATGCCCAGTGATGCAAAAAAGACTAAATCCAAAGAAGAGAAATATCATCTAATTTGAGCTGTGTAGGCTACATAAACATTCCAAACAGTCATCTAAGCCAGCAAAATTTCAAAGAAAAAGATTGTTCTTTACCTTAAGAGGAGATACATTGGTTTTATTTAAATAGCAAAATTCAGGAGGCTAAGGTAACAGCTTCCAGTGATGTCTTGCTGTTATTATTTCTGTCTACTCAGTTTTCCATAAATAGCAATTTTCTTGTTTGCTCTTGTCACAGGTGACAAGCCATACAGATTCACTGGACTAAATATTTTCAAGTCAATCACATTACAAGCTATGATTAACAAATAGCCATATTGATTTGACTTACATTCTGTACCACTGCTTTTTGATAAAATGGGCTGAACTGGAATTAGATAGAGCCATTGACTTTCTTGGCTGATGAAAATTATGTTTTTCCTTGCACATATACAGAAAGGAGAAGAAAATGTTTAATGTATGTTCAACCGGTACTTTAAATGATCTTCATCTTACTAAAAATAAAATAATCATGTGGTTTATGTTGTTAGATATTACAGGTAAAAAAAAGTAATGTGGAAAAAAATCAAGCTTCTTCTCTCAGATGATATATCCAGATAAGCCTACTTTTGCAAAGAGAAACAGAAGTCAGAAAAACATGTAGACACTACTAAAAGTATTGTGCTTTGAAAAGGCCACCTTTTCTCTTTGAAACAAAATGAAGAAATGGACAGTTCTACCTAGCTATGTTCAGTAAGGTCTAGATACTTAATGTCCTGTATACATTCAAATGAAGAGTTGACAAGTATTCAAGTTAATATCTGGTTAGAATTCTATGTCACAGCCCAAGCTGCACACCATATTTGTTAAAAGCGCAGACAATAAAATTTTTCCTAATGTTAGAAAATGATGAATTTTGAACCAATGGAAATTTGTATTACAAAATAATCTTACTGCAAATGACATGTATTCTTACCTGTGTATTTTGTCTTCACCAGAAGGGACTACACCCAGGTTTGCCGCCTTCATCAGTCTCTCAATTATTATACGACTAGTAGAGTTCTGTGGAGCAACATCTATGGTAGCAGATGTCTCATTCATTCCTGTCAGCATCCCTGAAACATTACACATTTCATTACAAATACTTTAAGATTCGTTTGTGTACCATGCATAAAACCAAAACAAGAAGAGATTTCTAAACAAACAAAAACATGCATTAAAAGTTAAATAATATGTTGAGAAAATAATTTTATTTGAAATCACATAATTACATCAGTTTAATGTATTATTTGACAGGCCACATTACTAGAAAAAAAAATTAGTAACTTGATAGTCATATGTGTTTACTAATGCAACTGTGAAATCAGGATGGTTCTTTTACTTGAAAAGCATAACATACAAGAAGAATGTAAACACGTGAATAAAATACTGGGTAAGATTGTTTTAGAAAAGTCCAGCTTATATAAGGCCACATATAAAGACACCTTCTAAACTTTCAATCATAAAATCATGATACATAATTATAATTTAATATCAAATTGCTAAAAATAAGCTTGAAATTTAGACAGTAATCACCAGATCAATTTAGTACACAAAGTCCTCATGTTAGAAACTGGGAAATTCAGTTAGCACCTCTCTCTTTTCACGATGGACTATTTGACTAAAATAATTTTAATACTACTATAAATCAAACAGAAATATTGAGGTTACATCAAGGCATATGACAAAAAATGTAAAGAAAGAAATGTTGTTCAAGGTCATTTTAACAACAACAACAAAAATCCAGCATTTTCTCTATTATTAACATTCATTGGTTATAAGAATAATTTGGGGGATGCTCATGTTGATTAAAATCCAGCAGGAGCTACACCTTTGCACTGTGTGTGTATTTTTACTTTATGTTCAGAAGCTGAAAACACAAACAGAACACAGTACTTCTGGAAGACCTATCATGTATCTGAAATCAACAATAACATTAATAGAAACAATGCAAAACTCTCAAAAGCCTAATATTTTAAGACTGTACACACAGTTCAAGCCCATAGCAAATGGCACAAAGATGCTGAGTATAGCAATTAAAAAAATAAATCCAACATTTTAATGCACTAGAATGAGCATTAGCTGCTGTTACAAAATAAGAAGTATCAAAGTAAAAATAGAACAGCTTATGAGTAAATAATGGGATATTTTTTAACGTGATCTGCACTTGAAGGGAACAAAAATAAGCATGCAACTTCTATAAAAATCAGCTTTATCTTGGGAATGGTACATTCTGTTTCAAATTGTTTAACTTCACTATTAGGTAAAAGCTTTAAAAAAATACATACGCAGACTAGAACTGCTTTTAAGCAGAGCACGGGGACTGACATAACACTGCTGAGAGATGTGTGTACTCATTTAGGATTTAAACCTTCTCCATTAAGCTCTATTGAAGAGCAAATGCTGAATAAATGAATGCAACTATGTTTATGTTAAAAGCCTGTTTCCCGCAGCATGTAATTAAAGGAAATGTTGTACAAAGCCAGTACTTTTGTCAACCTCCTGTAAATGGAAAGATGGATAGCACTCAGAGAAGTGAATGCATTGCTTCATATTTAACCTTAACACTCTTGTCATTAATGGTTTGTCTAACTTGTTCTATAAAAGACAAGGTACTGCTCCATTGAAGTAAAATTAAAAAAATCAACTAAACCATGCTTTTCAGAACAGAAGATTCATTATCGTCGACTAATGTATTGGCATAAAGCAAAGTAACATCCTATCAAGTAAGGCACACATTCAATCTGCCTTTCCACCCCCCTTTATTTTTAACTCATGCTGTTTTATTGTTATAGGCAATTTGTACCACTCAGCATGACAGTGTAAACTGAATCAAGATTAATTTACATGCAAAAGAACACTTAGGAGAGCAGCATGGTAAGCAAATGTATTGTCTCGATTGCTGAGGTGGAAAAGAACCTGGAAAGAAAAAAGGGTGCTCTAATTAAGGGGCATCAAATATGATTGCTTGTGGTAGTCAAGGGCCAGAATGTCCAACCATTTAAAGAATTAGCATCTTGCTTTTTAGGAAGACAAGTTGGATGCATAAATTTTAATAAAATTATCAAAACAATTTGTTTACTCAACCAAGTTTCTTTCTCTCTCTCTCTCTGTCTCTCTCTCTCTCTCTTTTTTTTTTCCCCTTGAAGTACATACACATATACACTTCCTGAAAACAATCAACAGAATTATTTAAAACATGCCAGTAAGCAGTGTGGGTGGAAATCCTTATGCTTGAAGTAGTTTTCTGTGGCTATTTTGAAATCATTGTCATAGAAATTCTAACTCATCCCCCCTTGTAACAATCACATACCATATTTAACACTACAAGAAACATTAGAATCTAAGAAAACTCAAGTCAGAGAGCAGCAATTGATCTGGTTTAGCTAACTGAGAAACTGAAATAGCTACACATTTTTAATAGCAAAAGGAAATAAAATTGGAAAAGTTATACTGGCAGACAAGGTATGTTTGATACCAGATTAGTCCTATTCTGAATCGCCCCTGAGGATTTCTTCTATTGATATTTACAAAAGCATATGGGTAAAAATTTGGATACAGAGATCCCAGCAGCACATGTCTGACTTCTGCTGAATTCCTGCTAAAGAAGCCCAGATTTTCTGGAGGACGTGGTGTGATAGGATATGAAATCCTCAGGCCTGAAGTAAAAAATATTTAACCAGCAAGGTAAAAAGTATTTTAACAATACTATTTTTACCCATTGCTTCAGAATTGTCAAAACATGAGTGTTAGCTCAGCAGCAGCTCTGGGGCATTACCTCACAGGAGGATCCCCCGGTTCAGGAGGAGAGGAAAGGCAACGTGGTGTAAGCAAGGCTAAACACACCATGCACAGCATGTGCACAAATGCAGCTTTCGAGGTTTGCTGCTACCACTAGATAGACTTCACAGCTATGAATATTAAATAACCTGTCCATTTCCCACTCCTTATGTCATCAGGAATAAAATGAAAAAACCAAGGATGTAGCAGACAATGCAAAACAGCATAGCATAATTGAGAAAAGATGTAAAGCAATGAATTGTAGTCTACGTTTCAGTATAATGCTGGGTATTTCTCTTTAGCATTCTAATTAGATTACACACACAATTTGATGTAAAAATCCTTAAAACCTGTGCACACTCTCATTCTCCCCCAGTATAGTCTTGCATTTCTAATATTCTCCTCATTCCTTTACTGTTCTTTTATTCCCTACTTGTTTTGGTCGCAAATAAAATCAGGCATTTCCTATTACAAGACTTGAAACATCTCATGTCCAAAAAGACAACAAATAAATAAATAAACAAACAAATAAATGAAAGTATGATAAGCAAAAAACAAGTTTATAAATCAGATTCATTTGGAGAATATAGACACATGGAAGTTAAACGCAAAATAGAATAATACATACTAACTTCTGAACTGCCCTGCATTTATTACTGCAATTCAGATTTTTCATTTAGCAAGAGCACACAGTAATTCTCTTCGAATACTAGCTGTTCCTAGATACCTGTAATAAATACTCAGGTAAAATTTGGAATGGAGACCTCTATTACTAGGAATATTCTGAAACAGCTGATATCTATAACAAAAAACAAAATAAAACAAACAAAAAACCAGCAACTGCAAAGGTTTTTAAACCTGTGGTAAATTTGCCAGCATCAAGCCCTGCATCAAAGAATGAATTCATGGAGACAGAGAGAGCAATGCAGAAATGCCAAGAGACCTTCATGGATTTACAAATACTTCATATAAACAAATTTTCAAATAGCTTTATTCAGAGTAGCCTTTCTGCTCTATTAAACATAGCAAACAGCTGCCAGATTTATTCAGACAAATAATCAACAACCATAGAAGTAAAATGGCAGAAGAAAAAGGAATTTTGGCAACAACTCCACAGAGGAACACAGCTATTCTCAAAGTACACTTCTTCTATGTGCTCATGGTTCTGTATGGCCAGTCAGGAGGAAAAAAAGCCCTCAGTCACAGCAAAATGTACAAAAACTCTATCGAAGTATCTCAAAGCAAGCAAATATAAAAACACGGGGAAAGGACTGCAGTAACCTGCCCCTCTTTCCCTACAATCACAACTACAAATTTTAGAAGGGAACGGTTTAAAATAAATGTGCTACAGCCTCATTCAATCACTCACCTTGGGTTGCTGAGCAGGTATAAAGCAGAGAGGCAGGCTTTAGCAAGCAAAGGGTAAGAACAGCAGATAAGTATAAATGGGTTAAGAAAACAAAGCACAACCCTAACTTTTCATTGCAACAGTAAGCTTAACTGAAAATGATCTAGGCAATATTTAAACTACTTTCTTAATCATTCAAAAATACAAACACAAGAAATGCTCTAAAGCAATAATTATTAATACGCAGACTTACTCATTGGTGTTCTCGACTGCTTGATGGATATACTGAGTTTCTGAGCCTTACACAGCAATGAGACAGGATCCCAGGGGTATATTCTTATCTCAATGTAGAAAGATTTACACATGTAAATCCCATACACTGAGATAGATGAATGAGTAAACACTGTTGCATTTGAATGCATCCAAAATGCAATTATTTATGTTTTAAAATGTCCAGGAACTACATTCAACTTAAGGGTAGTAGTATGGAATGTTCCATTTAACTCCCACTCTCCTACCTAACTACACTGTTCTCCAATTATTTTGTATAGCATAATTTGAATTATAATTGAGCGCTCACAGAGGTTTCTTTTTGGACTAGGAGAAAAAACTTATTCTTTAAAGATAGAACGTTAAAAGAATTCCTGCTCAAGTATATAGAAGACAAGAATATTCTTTTTATATGAAGTGCTTAAAGGAAAAATATGAAAATTTCAAGTAATTGAAGAACAAGTACAATAATTGTATTTAAAAGCAGCCTTGGAAAAAAGACTAGTAAATACATACAAGAGTATCAATATGTATTTGATTAACTTCTGGAAGCCTGAGTTCCAACTTTCTGCTTTACTGCTAGCAGGAAACAATATGCTTCATGACAGAAGACAAAACACTAAGCCAAAAGACTGTTTTAGGGTGAAGGGTGTAATCTGTATTTTTAAAGGCACACTGAACACCTGTCAGATAGCACTGCATGTCCTTTTAAAGATATTTTTAAATTAAATCATTAGTATCAGACTGAATACTAATAGAGACTAACACAAGCAGCTACACTGGAAGCACTTGCTGTGCACTTGGAAATTGAAAGCCACACAACCTCTTCTCATCCAAACAGATTTACTGAAGCTTCTAAAACAGTATTTCTCACCTTGCTCCTTCTTAAAGTCTTTCTCTGACATAGTGACAGGCAAAAGCAGTTCTCCAACAGGGGGCTGAATGTTAACACTGAAATGATCATCCTTGGTGCTGGGAAAAGAGAAATTACAGAGAATCAATGAAGTGCTTCAAGATAGATTTATACATATCAGCTATGAAATCTATAAACAGTGTAAAAGCTACCTGTTGATTTTTACCATGTTAGCCCCAAAGTCTGCTAATTTCTTACATCAGTAAACTTTATCCATATTCTCCAGTACAAAGGTAGTATTAACACAGAATGCATATTTCCATATTTCTGAATTGGTAATTTTCATTCATATTACAGTTAATTTTCAATCTATACAAACTATATGCTTGCAAAATTATGCATTTTACAATTCTTTTAAAGTAAATGTCATTCATGAATTCTGTTGTTAGCAACTGCTGTCCCAGAAATAGCACTAACTCAAGCAAAGACTAAAGGTGCTATTATGGTCCAAAACGTCAAAATCACAACAGTTGGGAGTGAAAAAAAAATCATTTTGATTTTGTAACATTTCTGATATCTGTAAATAAACATAGCAAAACGGCTGACTTAAAGGCATGGTGGGAGAGAGTTAAAAAAAAATAAAAATTACTATCCTTAGGGCATCCATGAGCCCTGATGTGGCTACAAGTTCTCACATATCTAGCAAATGTGATCGCAAGGCCACTCTCTAATCTTAGGTCAGTCATGGAAACTGGGAAGAGTGCCTGAGGACTGGAGGAAGGCAAATGTCACTCCCAGCTGCTTCACCTCAATCCCTGGGAAGGTGATGGAACAGCTCATCCTGGAAACCATTTCCAGGCACATGAAGGAGAAGAAAATCACGAGGAGCAGTCAGTATGGGCTCAGCAAGGAGAATTCGTTCTTGACCAACCAGATGAGCATGATGAATGAGGAGAGAACAGTGCATATTGTCTTCCTGGACTTCTTTAAGGCCTTTGAGGCTGCTCCCTCTAAGATCCTCATAGAGAAGCTGTTAAAGTGTGGGCTGGATAAGCCGTCCAGTGAAGTGGATCAAAAACTGGCTGAACATCAGGGCCTAGAGAGTACATATCAGTGGTACAAAGTCTAGTTGGAGGCCAGTAATAAGAAAGTACCCTAGGGGTCAATAATGGGACCAGTCCTGTTTAACATCTCCATTAAGGATCTGGACCATCTGTGGTGATCACTGAAGGTCTTCAAAAGCTACCCCAACATGGTCCTGGACAGTCCACTCTGGATGTCCCTGATTTAGCAGAGGCTAGACAAGAGGGACCCAGAGGTCTGTTGTGAAATTGCTCTCCGCACCCATTCAATTCTGTAAGTTTCCAACTATTCTGTACTGGAGTTTTTCAAGTCCACAGAAACTTTTCCATGTTTGACTGACTATAGCTTACAGAATTCAGTTAGCAATTCAGGGTCAGCATATTCAGTCAGAATCTTTATTATAGCTTAGAAGCAAGAGAAATTTTTGGAAAAGAGTACCTTTTATTATGCTGTTGTACTAAATGGTCAATATATATCGATTGCTGATATGCCTCAGATACCCTACTTAAATATAATGATACAATCATTAGAATGGAAAATAGGTTTGATCGACAGTATTTAAATTAAGTTCTAACATGTTACTGTTTTTTTTCTTTTAAAACTAAATTTGCAACCTTAAAATTTTGGAATAGAATTGACTGATGGAAGAGCACTGTATGATTAATGCAGAAAACGTGTCTCTTCATCTTCCTAGAGATGCAAGATAAGCCACTTGAAAACTGGAAAACGTTTGATGGTCCTATTACTAAATTACTAAAACTTCCAAAAAGCTAGTAAAAGTGATAAGATACATCCTTGGTGAAAAACTTACTCTCAAGGAAAAGTCTGCAGAAGAAAGTTCAAAAGAATCAAACGGACAGGGATGTTTGTGAATAATACCTCACCACTACATAGCAGTGTCTTTTTTGTTTTGAGTTGTGAATTTAGGCACAAATAGTCCAGCATCATTATGCTTATTGTTGCCTTAATAACTGATAAACTGTAAATATTGTATTTTTAAAAGACTTCTGTAAGACACAACTTTCATGATATAATTCAAACACATTAATGTTTTATGTTCTGATGTACCCAATGAAGAGAAAAAAATGAAAGGTGATAATACTCTCACAGGAACACACCAGCTCCATGACAGATGACATTGCAAGACAAACACTAAATCCTATAGACAATGTACAGTTTTAACTCTCCTTCATATAGCTGCAGTGGGAATAGCTAGCCCCTGTCATTTGAAACTGATATCCATTTTCCTTATTCCTCTTCCTATTATTTAAAAAAGATTGGCTACAAAAGGTAAACAGGGAGAAGTTCTCTCTGCCATAACATATGAGCTGTGAAAAAAAAGTCCTCTTTAAAATATCCTCTTTAAAAAAATCAAAAATCTTTAAAACTAATACAAATGAGCACTCTTCAGATGGCAGTCTAGATTTTTAAAGCTTATCATTTTAGCAAGAGGGTGGGCAATAGTCTTCTTGCTATTTACATGCTTCTCTTTATTCCCAGCAGAGCACAGTGGTATATGCTTGACTCAGAATACATCTATTGAAAAACAGCTCACTATTTTTGTCTTATATTCAAAAGACCTTCACAAATGATTAAAAAATAGAATGGAAGAGGTAGAACATCACACTAAATTCCGGGGGGGGGGGGGGGGGGGGGGGGGAAGTAGTATGGGAGACTTTGCTCATACACTCTTGCTGAAAGAATAAATGACATTCTCCTTTTACATGAAAGAAAGATTTGAGAAATAGAAAAAATCAGTGTACACGTTCATGTCCAGCCTTGCTTTCTTTAGGTCAGTTATCTATCTAAATATATGTGCTTTCTGGAACTGGGCCAAGTGACTACTTTAGAGTAATGAAGTAAAGAGAAGAGTACAGGATTGCTTGTCTTAATATCCAACAACTGTAAACAACTTAGTGATCTGCTGACAAAGCATTAGGGAAGGAAATGGCAAGAAACAAGTAAAAATGCAATTGACTGATGTGAAGTCAGTCCTGTTTCTCTAACATTAACTTTTAATACATTCCATAGCATATTCTACTACATAATTTTAATCAGATGATTTTGTGTAGGCGTGTAATTTGAATGTACTTTTATACTCAAATGAAATACTGACTGCTACCCAGCTGATCCTCCTCATTTATTCTATTTTGCAGGTCGAAATTCTTCTTGGGAATATTCCCACATCAGCCTAGAGTGAGATAAGAGAATCTCATGCTGCAAAAAACCTCCCTCTGTCTTGGAAAACAAAATATAGAACAGAAATGTGTATAGTAAGGTTAAACTCACAGAGAGCAGATTAATATGGTTTCCAAATTTCATTCATGGATTTCACTTCATTTAGGATGTTGCTAGATTCTCCTAGCTAGACCAACCCCTTCTACAATAGTCTGCAAACTACTCCTTATACAGGCCAGAGTAGATAAGATGAACAGACAGCTCCTTTCTCTCGTAACAGCATCGCAGTAGGAGAAGAGTATGTACAGGGTCCTAGCTCTTCTAGTAATATTTGTCCTGCATTAGGTGACTGGTCCATACCTATAAAAATCTCTGCCACAGATCACACTGTTTTCCCATGGTCTCATTATTCAGAGTAAGAAAGAAAGGCACAAAGTTGTTGCTTTTGTTCCACCTCTCTTTCTTCTGGGGAGCCCTAATTGTATTCTTTGCATGTAAGCCTTGAGAAAAGTAGGTGTAGATGATGAGATGCAGGGCACAGACATCTTCCCTACATGGTGTTGTTCCAAAGAGAATAGAATAACATCCTGCATACTTTTTAAAATATCAGGGGAGATGAAAACAGGTTCTCCGTAAATTAATTTTATATCCAAAGCTGTGGCTTTTTTGTAGCTTCAGGAAGTGCTAAGGGAGCAAGAAGAGGGGATGAAAAACAAAGGGAGGAGGAGGTAAGGACAAGTTTCCTGCCCACTTTTTTTCAGCTCTCAATGTTGTAAATAGAACACCTCCCTTTAACACTGAGTCACTCCCTAAACACCTAAAACATGTCAGAGATTTGCCTACTGGCTTTTGCAAACACAGCTAGGAATTTGAAATTCTATATATATGCACACAAAACAGCATAAGAGCATGTATGTGCTCTAACTTCCTGCCTCTGTAACCTTCCTTGCCTTCCTTCTCTAGGTCTTAAAATGTCTTCATTCCAAGGATCCAGTGCCAAATTCTGACATGGCTAAGCTCCTAAACCTTTGTGACATACCAAATAATAAAAATAAAATAAAAGAATGATAAGATTTTTAAGACAATGATTACCAGTAGCTCAACAATTCAGGAGAAAAACACACTAAGGCAGAAATACGGATAATGGAAAAAAATATAATGTACCGTCAGTGGATTATACTACAGTTAGTCTGCAACACCAAGGACCCATTTCAGGGAGCTGAGGATTCCAGCCTCTCCTCTGTTCACTGATGACTACCTATTTAGCAAAGACGGAGGTCTCTTACTGGGGTGATGGGTATGCTAACACTTACCAAAGGTAACTACAATTCAACAAGCTACCTGACTATGTTGTTTTAGACAATAAATTGTTTTATTCTTTAAAGCCATGTCTATTCTGCTTAAAGAATCTGTAGGAAGTTCCAAAAGGAACTGCTTTTGGATCTGTAGGATCCAAAAAGGATCAATAACAATAAAAATATCTTTTCAGAACAGCAATCTCTATTTATTTAACTTTCCACTCAAGGGAAACATGATTGTGCAGAACACCATTGTAACTGAAACAGTGTACCTCTGCAAGGAGAAGGCACATAAAGAATGGCAATGAAGAGACTTTCGCCTTATGAGTACATGAGATGAGCATCCTAATGCATATTCTAAATAAATGGATTAGGAACAGTTTTCAAGTCATGGCATTTCACCTCTTTTTAATTAAATATGTGATCTTGATAAGCTTTAGTTCGCAAGAATATATAATTTACTGGGGAAGTCTTTCTCAGCTCAGCCCTTTCAGCCTCTCTGTAAATACAATTTCACCTTCATTGTCCTTAATTTGTACAACAAATTCAGAAAGAGATCTAAATATTTTATTACGCATGTTATTTTTCTTCACAGAGTTGATATTTATTGAACCAACTATTACAGCAGCACATCCCCAAGCAGAAAGGTAGCATTTGCTATGCAAAACACACAGACCGTGATTGGCATCTAAGACCAATTGATCTAGCCATTACCACTATCTCCCTACCCCCACAAGCATTACTACAAAGCTATTGATTTAAACACTGTCGATCGGTTTCCATTTTCTGATTTTGGGCAGGCCAATTAAGAAAGTGAGTAATTGTGATTACACTGCTTCAGGATCAATTACATTTGATGCAAGACAAAGTGCTCCCTTTTAGAACAACGTAAAGAAAATTATTATGATCAAGTAAACTATTACTGAATATGCTCCTAACAAAAATGCAAAATAACTAACAATGTTTTCATAAAGATACATTATCAGGAAATATAAGAATATTGACACCTGTATATGCACAATATTTGGATTACATTTTAACAAACTTTTGCAACTTACTCTTCCTTTTTAGATATAACCTTTTATAGTAGTATAAAAGATTTAGAAGGCTAAGGTTGAGCTCTGATACAGGCCACAAAATGACAGTATGCACGAGATCTCCAAAGAAAACTGACATCAGCAGAATTTTGAACAATGCTGTATTTTTAACAGTAAAACAGCAAATTTAATTCAACAAATATTTGAACGATTTCTACGCTATTTACTGAGAACTAGTCTCAAAGAGACAGGGCCCTATCAATTAGCAAAGGAACAAAGCAAGCAATTCCTATTCTTAATTTAATTTTAAACTTAGCTTGAGCTTTGTCATTGGACTCACATTGTCCAAATCATTAAAATGAATACACCACTGAGGTCTGAGGCAAATCTATTTACAGTGATGTTACTCATAGTCTGGTTGGTGTTCAGGATTATTGATCGGTCTTGTTTGTCTAATAGGAAAATAATAAACAATTACTAGGCAATGTTGGAGAAAGTAATCAGTTTTTATACATCACTAATACAGCAGACCTCCCAAAACATAAAGGTGATGATCTGCATAAAATCAATGTTTTATGCTACATTGCTTATCCTCCTCATTTCTAAGATTCTTAGCAATAAATTGTATAATTTTGAAAACAAATCATTAGTATACTAAAAATATAAATTTGAAAGAGTAATGTCAGTCCTTTTATAAAAAAGAGCATTCCTGCTTGATACACTGAGCTTATTTTATTCACAATAAAAACAGAATATATTTATTCACTTTGAAGCAATAATGAAATTGTATTGCCTAGAATGGAACTTCCCTTCACAAACAAGCCTTGTCTCAGGCAACAGTCCAAACCTGCTCCCAACTTCTGGAAACAGCACAAACTGTAACGTGATGTGCATAAAGTACATGCTGTAGACACCTTGCTGAAGATACTCCTATCTGTTAAAATGAATATGTGTGCAGAAAAAGGTTTAAGGAGGCAAAATATACATTTTCAGTAGTAAAATATCCCTTCCCTTAAAACAGGAAATTCAGCTTATTTTGAAGTCACTTGGGTGCATTTAGATTAAAAAGCTTTCACTCCTCCCTTCAATAATCTGTGAGTTGGAAGCTGTGCTTAATAGCAGCACATTAAAATTCCTATATTATTGTAGAGAGGGGTCCAGAAATTTCTAAAAGAATGAGAGTTATCCCTAATATAGAATGCTGCAGTGTGAATGCCTATTCAATATCCCTTTTGCTGCTGGGTATAGAAAGTAGTAGTTCTTGCAACAGTTTGTAAAAAAATATTATTTTCAAATATGTGGGGGAAAGAAAGATTCACAGAGATTCACATAGTGGCTTTTCCTTGTTTCAAAGATGATGTAAGCTAGCACATGCCTGAATTGCTCTTCAAAGGAGAAGCCTGGCCCACAGCTATTCATTCCTAATGTTTAGAAAATGCTAGTCCTTTTCCCTGGTTTCAAATGATGCTTTGTAACAGAGCTCTCATGGGTGAAAAAATCTTCTGCTAGCCTAGACTGCAATGGAACTTTTCAAAATATGGATCCTGAATGTGCCAATAATAACCACAATAAACATAAGTCAAGCATATAAGACAAAACCCAATTGACCAGCCGGCAACTTGATTTCATTCTCTCCAGCAAATTTTGGGACTAGTTTCACACAGTCATGTTACAGAAGTCACAAACAGACGTAACAAGCACTTAAGATAGCAAAATTGCTCACACTATGTGCTTTTTTGATTTGCAATTTCTTCAAAAGAGAATATATTGACTGGCAATATCGGCTGGAATAATAGTTGACTGGCACGTGTGACGCATATCTTCAAAAAGGGCCAGAAAGGTGATCCTGGTAGCTACAGACCTATCAGCCTTACCTCAGTGCCAGGGAAGGTTATGGAACAGATAATCTCAGGAGCCATTGTGGACCAATAAAAGGTCAATCAGGGGATCTGGACCAGTCAGCATGGGTTTATGAACAGTAGATCTTGTTTGACAAACCTGGCTTCATTCTGTGACAAGGTGACTCGCTTAGTGGATGAAGGTAAGGCTGTCGATGTGGTCTACCTGAACTTCAGTGAACCTTTTGACACTGTCCCCCACTACATCCTCATGGAGAAGCTGACTGCCCACAGTTTGGACGAGTGTACGCTCTGCTGGGTGAAACACTGGCTGGATGGCTGGGCCCAAAGAGTTGCCATCAATGGAGTTAAATCCAGTTGGCGGCCGGTCACAAGCAGTGTCCCCCAGGGCTTGGTACTGAGGCCACTTCTATTTAACATTTTTATCAATGATCTTGATGAGGGGATTGAGTGCACCCTCGGTAAGTTTGCAGACGACACCAAGTTGGGAGGGAGTGCTGATCTGCCAGAGGGGAGAAAGGCACTACAGTAGGACCTGGATAGACTGGATTGATGGGCCAAGGTAAACTGCATGAGTTTCAATACAGCCAAGTGTCAGGTCCTGCATTTTGGTCACAACAACCCCAGGAAACCCTACAGGTGTGGGGAGGAGTGGCTGGAAAGCTGCCTGGCAGGAAAGGGACCTCGGTGTACTGATGGACAGTCGGCTGAATATGAGCCAGCAGTGTGCCCAGGTGGCCAAGAAGGCCAATGGCATCCTGGCTTGTATCAGGAATGGTGTGGTGAGCAGGACTAGGGAAGTCATCCTGCCCCTGTACTTGGCACTGATGAGGCCTCACCTCAAGTACTGTGTTCAGTTTTGGGCGCCTCAGTATCGAAAGGACACTGAGGTGCTGGAGCAGGTCCAAAGAAGGGCAACAAGGCTTGTGAAGGGCTTGGAGAATATGCCCTACCAGGAGAGACTGAAGGAATTGGGACTGTTTAGTTTGGGGAAAAGGAGGCTGAGGGGAGACCTTATTGCTCTCTTCCAATATCTGAAAGGTTCTTACAGTGAGAGCAGGGTTGGTCCCTTCTCACTGGTGACATGTGACAGGATGAGGGAAAATGGCCTCAAGTTGCACCAGGGTAAGTTCAGATTGGATATCAGAAAACACTTCTTTACAGAAAGGGTTGTTAAGCACTGGAATAGGCTCCCCAGGGAGGTGGTTGAGTCACCATCCCTGGATGTGCTTAAAAACTGGATGTGGTGCTCAGGAACATGATTTAGCAGAGAGTTGTTGGAGTTAGGGTAGTATGGTTAGGTTGTGGTTGGACTTGATGATTGTCATGGTTTTGTGTTTTGTAATTTTTGCTATTGGTATTCCACTTCACAACATCATGTGGAGCACAGAGAAGAAGTACTACACGTCCCAGGGGACCTCGCGGCCAGAGAGGGAAATACGTCACGGAAGCGACGCTCGCTCTCTCTCTCTCACTGCCTGGCAGCGGGTGTGGGTGTGCTTCCAAGCCGCGGCGCCTTCAACTTCAAAGTAGGCCTCTCGGTCTTCGGAAACCTCTCTCTCTCATTATATTTGATTTATTAGCTTCAATTCTAATTATATTGTATTATAGTGTGTTATCTTGCATTTCGATATCATAGTTAGTAAATAAGTTTTACTCCTCAGATCGTTGCCGCTGTTCCGTTTGTTCCGTTGAACTCCCATCTCCCTACCCCTTTTCCCTTTTCCCTTTTTTTTTCGAGGGGGGGCCGGGGGGCTACGGGCCTACTGCCCCCTCCCCTGTCACGGACCCAGATTGATCTTGATAACCCCGTGACAATGATCTTTAAGGTCTTTTCCAACCTGAGCAATTCTATGATCCTAGGATTCTGTATACAAAACATTCCAGCATGCTAGTCAAATCTGACTGCTCCCTTTAAGGTGTTGTTATTAAAAGAATCCCAGAAAGAGTGGGGAAGAAATAAAAATAAAATTTGAGAAATGATGTAATTCTAACTTGGAAAAGGAGTTTATGCTTCTACCTGGTATTGTTTATACCAAAAGAAAACAATGACCTCTCAAACACAACCTTGAATTGACAAAGAATTCTTGCACTTATACACATAATCTCAAGCCTATATTTGAGATCGAAACTACATGCTAAGAAGCAAGTGCTAAAAAAATAAAGAAAGACCAAAGAGAACTTATGATTCTTATAAAACAGAACAGCAATTAGATCTTATTTTTCTAAAAACATTTTTGGTATCCAGCATGTTATCAATTGTTCAATTATTTAAATATTTAATAAACAGTACAATTGACACTGCAAAATAAACTTAAGTTACACGTAGGGCAAAAACATAAGCACCGCATACTATTACTTTTATAGGAGATTTCCATTCCCACTTCAGTGAGAACTTACCATAATTGGAAACTGGCAGTCTGAGTAGAATCACAGAAGTCGATACCCATTGAAACAGTCACAGATCTCTCAGGCTCGAGGCATTCTACACAGAAACATTTTGAACAGCTACAGTAAGAATGCAGAAGAACACTATAATGCGCATGCAACCCACCACAATTTTACACAATTAGAAAACCTGTAGTAATAAAATATTTTCCAAATGTTGGAAACACAAATGAGATAATAAGAACAGGGCATATATACTAAGTTATAGGTAAAGCAACAAAGAATACAGGAAATTTATGTATAAATTATGTATAAAATAAATGAGAAAAGCAACATTTTGGAAGAAACTGTAGATGATATATAACTTCATTTCTGCAAAAGAAACAGCTTCACAGGACAGCTACCACCATGAAATCATTACTGGGGAAGCAACTACTTTAAAGAGGAGGTCTATGTTGTGGAACTCAATAAACCTGAAATGGATAGTGTGTTCATCCCTGAATTTTTCATGTTCTTTCCCCATAACAGAAGTGAATTCTATTGACTGTTTGGTGACATTCTGAGTATATGATCTGATTAATAGCATTACCATTTTCTACTTACAAATCTTTTGTGACAAACATCAGTGCAGACTGAGGGATGAATGGATTAAGAGAGACGTGAATAAGGACTTGTGTCTATATGTAAGAATATGTGTGACTATGCAAAACCACCACTTTCTATATTTGAAATTTGGCAAAACAGTAAGATTTTAAAGATAGAATACAATTACCTATTGGATTAAACTCATGCATCCTCATGCCAGGGGGTAATTTCTTCTCCCCTATGTGAATATTATCTATCTTCTGATCAGTTGTATTTGTTAATGTCACTTGCACAGATACCATCCGATCACCAAAAATGCATGGCTGTCTAGAGAACTGATAATGAGCTGATAATCCTTTTCCAGTCATCCGATGAAGCATTTCATGCATTTTTGTTGGCACAAAGACTTGGGTAGTGACCTGTTAAGTACAAAACAACAGTTGGTGAACATTTTAAGAGAAGAACAGATAAAATTACAGCTAAGTGCTACACTTCTCACACAGCTAGAATGTCTGCTTTCTAATCAGAATTTTGGCAAACCAGACCCATGAAAGGATTTACCTATTATTGCATTTTAATAGATTTGAGTATCTTTAAAAGAGTCTAAAAATAATATTAATGGTGCTGAGAAATAGCAGCTTTTATGTTGTTGTACTTGCCCATTTTTTGTTTTGTGTATCTTTTCAATATTTTAACTCTATTATCTATTAAATTATGGATTTTTTAAGTTACAAATAAAATAATGTTGTTTCGCTATTCTAAGCATCAAAATTCAGGACTGGCCCCAAACCCACCATGGGCCACAAAACTACAGTTTCTCCTCTTGTTAAACCAAAAAAAAAATTAGTCTAACAACTACACCAGTCAGATACTAAATCTACAGGTGTACAGAGCAGAGAAATGTCGTCACTTTTTTAATCATCCTACTGCCACAAGCAATAAGAGAAATCTTAAGACACTTGGGTCCTTTCTATCCTGAAATAGCAGTGTGAAAGACATTTAGTGGACAAGAAAACCACAAGAAATACTGCTGCTCTGGAGATCCATAATCATGAGTTCCAGAAGGAAAAGGGAAGGAATATGCACAAAACAGCAGGAAAGTGAATGCATGTTCTTCAAACAAGCTTACTTGCCATAGGTTAAGAAATCGTACAGAAAGTAAGGCTATACAAACAGAACATGGAGGTTGAAAAGGCCAAATGCTCAACACATAAATCCTGCTTGAGCAATTTGATATAAACTGCTGAATTTTAGATGTTAATTTCTATGAGTGTCTATCTTTTGCCTTATATTTATAGCCTTGAATGTGTAACTAAGAGAAAGAGACAGCTATAAATAAAATGATGTTTCAAGACGCTAAGCAGTTAAGAAAGGAAAACTGGCTTTTATCTTGCCTTGCCTACAAAACTCTTACAGAGTGCTATGTTTTTCTTACTGCCACACTTAACATTGAGGTGCTGATCTGAAGACTTTTTGCACACTTCCAGTAATGTGTGCAGCTGGTAAGAGCTGTGATTTACACCTACAAGACAACAGAGAAATGGGAGACAAAATACACTTCTCTAGAGAATCCTTTTGAAAACCTTTAGAAGTTAGTGAGCACATAACAAACTTGACCTTACTGTTTGAGCACCAACTTCTAAACTGGAAAGCAAGGCTATAATACATTTCATCTTAGATTGGTATCTGTAAAGATCAACCACTAAATGTTTGGAAGTGTGGTCACTACACTGATGAAAGCTAAAGAAAACCACACAAGGAAGTCAGCTATTGTGTATTCAGCAGTGGCTTTGGAAGGTGCACTATTTAGATGTATTACACTGAATGACAAATAACTAATGAAGTAAAAGGCAAAAAGGCTTTCTGTTCACGTAGAGCCCAACCACTACATGACTACGATTAATATAAATCACTTAGTGATGTGACTGAGAAAAAACATCTACAAAAACGTCCGCATCAGATTTAACTTTCCAATTTCTGATTCTTTCTCTATTACAAAAAAAAAACCAAAACCCTCCAGTATGAGTTTTCTTATATACAATTAATGATCTATCAGTAACCTCTACTGTAAAGGCTAAAAGACAGTTTCAGAATCCATCAAGTTGAAGATACTCCACAACCCTAGTGTTGACTCTGTTATTAAGTTATCAAGTTATTAATACATTTTAAGTAAATTATCTCCATTCAGGTAAAATATAATGTGATGCGCTCAGGGACAACTTGTTTACTTTTTCTTTGCCAGCAGAAGAAAATTAATTAATAAAACTTAAGTTTCAAAAAGATGAATTGAGATTTTATTTGAAGTTGAGCTCAGCCTTTGACTTTAAACATTTAATCCAGATTGAATTGGACATATATAACTGTGAAGTTATTTCAGAAAACTGCTCAGCCATTTTTCATTAACAAGCTCAAGAAATATGCTTTATTCACGTTAAAACAAGTATTTTGAAGTGTTCTACTTCTCTGTGCTTACACATAGCTTTTGAAATACTATTTATTAATAGGAATGAAAGCATAAGAAGATGATGGTGGTCAGAAGTTCAACATGTAGATATTTATCCATACAGATTGAGTAAAACTCCCTCAATACATTTAAATTGTGACACAGATTCAAGTTTTATCAAAACCTGACTGTGATTTTTACTCAGAGAATTTAATCTCAGCCTCTTATAGCACTGCCTCTCATATTTCATTCATAATTTTATCCATTTGAGGAAATTCATTTTTATTTTCTGTATCATGCCATACAAACTGGAAGACATGCAGAAGACAGCCAGAATAATAACCCGTAGGACATTAATTTCCAGTTGTATTTAACATGTCAGTACTAGAAGTAAATAAAATATGTCTTTTTAACAAAGGAATTTACTTCTGGAAAATATTATTCTTTAGACATTTTCTTGCTAGTGATGACTGTGAGATGACAAAGGCTGATGTGAATGTATGACAGTTTACTGAACGGCTGTATCAGTCTGGTAAACAGATTTTTTGTTTGCCTGTTTTATTTTAAAATTCCCAATGCATACAATTGCAATACTTATAGAAATCTATACAGCATGATACCCGCAATCATTCTGGGGTAAAACCCCCCAAAGAGTTAATAAAACAAGAAGCATCTAGTAACCATGAGATAATCCTCTACAAATCTTTCACAGCATATGTTTAAATAATAGAAGTCATTTGTGTACCTTTGGATGGTTTATGAAAATAACCAATCAATTCTGCAGACACAACATTATTTCTAAAGGAAATCTATGTGACTCATGATGCCTGCAGATACACAGAGACAAACCACACATATTTTATCAGTTTATTACAGTAAGCAAATAAGCGTGGAATGAGAGTGCACATAACTGTCTACTTAACGCTTACTGAAACATTTATAAGAGCTGTTATCTCCCTAATAACAGACAGACAGTGTGCAATTTTAGAGAGGAGAAAAGCTTCATATTTTTTAACACTTCACTAAAAAGTAACTGAAGAGTGTAAAATGAAAAATACTCTGTGCAGTTAGCTGGTAATGGACCATATTATCAACTCAAGTTAGATTTATAGGATACAAACTAGTCACTAATAGTTATTTTATGACATAGCATGTCTGCTTTTTTTGGGTGAAGATTATTAAGATTAAACTTGCAAAACTTTTTTTTTTTTTCCTTTTAAAATATACAGCTGTAGGGACTCCACAGTGATGTCACATGGTAAAATTATTGGTATGAACCAGACTGCCCCCCATGGTAACTGCAGACACTCAAAAATAATCCATGAAGATCATAAAGATCACAGCCAGTTATAAGCCAGCAAACCCTTGGCACATGAACATGCTTTTTCTTTTTTTTTTCTTTTTTTTTTTCTTTTTTTTTTCTTTTTTTTGCCAGCTTCGTAAGTCCTTAAAATTTAAGTTCAAGTTAATACAAAAACTGAAAAACTGTTATTATTTAAAGTAAGAAGCACTACAGGGTTTATTAAACCTACTATAGAAAATAGAGCTAGACAGACCCTCCTGTATGATGCATTTGTTCCTTACTTGAATAATGCTTTAATAATAAACATGGATTAAATTTTGATCCTGATTCCAACATTTATTGATGTTTGGATAAAACATATATTATTGGAAAAAATATTTTCTTCTAGAAATTACAATAATTATGTTCTATTCCTTTAAATTGCATTCCGTTAAGACAGTGGACTGCATCATTTAATCTAAGCAGCCCCTCTTACTGACCTCGTATTGGCAATATCCATGACATAATCCAAGAATGGCCCGCTGAGCTGTGAGAGCTGTATCCTCTCCTATACTCAACAAAGGGCTATGCTCCAGTAACTTCCAAAGAGCTAGAAGAAGAGTTATCTCACAGTCCAGCCACATTTACGGGACCTTTCAAATCAGAGGAACAACTTAACCACAGGTTTACAGTACAAGAAGAAAGACGTAAATCCAGGCAAGCAAAGGAAAGACAACTACTGGCAGTATATGACAGCATATTTACAATCTTTTGCTCCATTACCAGTTACATATTACTCATGGTCTTACAGCAACGTCTGCCATATACAGCCCTTACAAAAATAATAAATAATTCTTAAAAAAAGATGCAAGGAAAAAAAAAAAAAGAGAGCAAGAAATTACCCTGCATTATTTCATGAGGCTGTAGGAAACCCCAAAAACAAAGCATACTTAAGCGTTGTTATTACAGCTTGCCAAGCAGCATCCTCATAAAGCAAGGGGGAAGCAGAACAAACAAACATGCAATCAAGCAAGCTCATATTTTCTGTAGTCTAGAGAAGTAACAGGGTACTGTGGTTCCACTTGGGTTAGTTTATCTAGACCAGTAGGCACTTGGGGACTTCATATCAAATTCATATAAAATCCTATCTAAGTAAATACTTCAAATAACTTTCCCCAGAAGACTCATGCACCTGCTGTATATCTACTGAATACATTCTGAAGTCACATATGCTATGAAGACCTTCAATTTCTAGCACATCCTAACCCCTTCTTTTTGCACTGTCACCAACTCTTAAGCTCTACACTTCCCTAAATTATTAACATCAGTGAGGCTAACTGCAAATCTGCATATTAATGCTCACATTTTTTTAACCAGTATTAGCCAACAATTTCAGGCAATTCAAAGTGAATTCCAAAAATTCTTACTGAATTCCAATATTGTTTGAATAATGTTGTTGTCTATAACATCTTGCAAGGAAATCAAAATTCAAAAACATCTAAGTGACTCCCACTGATCTTCTTTTACTCACACAGAGATCAATCTCAAACAGAAAAAGGTTTTTATCATAAATCTCATAGTCTGCCCCTGTAAGGTTGTCAAAAGTAATCCTTTTTTCTGTTTATATATTTATTTTTTTAAACTCTAATATTTCTGTGGTCTTAACCAGGCCTAAAGTTATCCTTTCAAGTAGTGGTAAGTTCAATTTGTGAATCTTCTGTAATATTAAACAATCACATTTTCTAATAATTTTATATCCCTTGGATTTTGCATTGGTTCCCTTAAAATATAAAAAACTACACAGATTTCCAGTAAGTCTGCACCAAGAAGAAGTATTGTTCTTAGACTTTACTGAATTAGTTCATAATATTAAGGAACTAAAATTAGGACTTAACCACAAACAGCAAAAAATTCATTAATCCATATCAGACTCATCAAGACTTGTTAAACTGAGACTGTACTTAGACTGCAGTTTATGTGTACCTGAGAGCCAGTGAAATAGATTTAATTCTGCATGTATGATACAATTTAAACCATTAAACTAAGCAACATATTGTTTTGTTATAGGTTTCCCATCTTTGCCTTTTCCTTACACTGGGCATAACATAGCACATAAGTAATCCAATTATAATCATTGACTCACTGAATGGTTTGGCTTGGAAGGGACCTTAAGGACCATACAGTTCCGACTCCCAGCCATGGGCAGGGCTGCCCCCCACCAGCTCAGGCTGCCCAGGGCCCCATCCAACCTGGCCTTGAGTGCCTCCAGGGATGGGGCATCCATAGCTTCTCTAGGCAGCCTGTACCAGCACATCACCACTCTCTGAGCAAAGAACTTCCTCCTAACATTTAAGTTAAATCTCTCTTTTAGAATAAAATCAACCCCTATTATCCTGTCACAGTCAGACCACATAAAAAGTCTGTCTTCCTCCAGTTCATAAACTTCCTCTGTGTACTGGAAGGCCATGATGAGGTCTTATCAGATCATTCTCTTCTCCACATTGAACAAGCGCAGTACGTCTGTGAAATCTTTTTAAAACCCTCACAAGAATGAATTTCAGTAGCAACAAAATGGGAGTAATAGTTAAATCAGGAGTAACACACAAACATCAAGGAAAGGGCCGAACTCTGTGTCCACAAGCCTTAGTGCAAATTCAGAAAGGCAATTGTTCCACACAGAAGTACTGCAGTACTCTAAACTTGACAACAGCAATTATGTGCGTCAAGGAAAAGGCATGCTTCCAGTATACGAACAAATAATTTTCTTCAGTATAGTTATCTGAACCTTCTGTGGACCAGCTACCCAAGTGGCAGCTTTACCTTTCATCCTAATCATGAATTTGAAATAGTGGACACTACGGATAGGGATTAATATACATTTTTGCACCGAGTCTAAACAACTTCAAAATACTTCTTATGAATGGTTTCTAATTCAGTATTTTGATTTTAGCAAACAGTATTCTTCAGCACAATACTCTTTATTTCCTCAGTGCTGGTGCAGAATCTCTCCATGTGCTTGAATGTACCTCTAGTAAATGATGCTGATGTATAGATACTCCCCTTCTACTTCATTTTACATATTTTAACTGGAAAAAAATCTTTACATTGTAGTTTATGAACTTATAGTTGCAGTTTGTAGTTTGTTTAGAGTAATGGAGATTTATTTATAATCCTGTTTCTTTATTTAAATTCAAAAGTACACATTTCAGTGGGACTTAGAAACAAAATTCATGGCATCAGTTCAATGAATTTAAGAACATGGCTTTAAGTATTGGTTGTCTCTGTGTGAGGTCCCTCAGCCGATTACTCAATTTTTTGAGCAATTTTTACTCAAGTACTTCCAAAATTACCCTGGATCTAGTAGGGAGAATTTCTGTTATTGTCACCTGTATCCTCCAAAGATTGTCAGTCATTCAAACAAACAGAGCAGCAGGAAGACTGTGACAATGAGCATTTACTAAAACCAATTCAGCTTTAAAGCAACTTCTAACACACATCTAACAACAGCTGAAATTTATGATTTACGAAGTAAGAATATATCTTAATGCAGCTGCTGTTACAAAGTTCCATCAGTGAAAACAGAAGTGATCTCTGCACGTTTTTCATTAAAACTTTCCAAGTTAATGTGATAGTAAAAATTTGAACACAAACCTTCTTTTACAGTACTGAATTCTTGATCTTCACTGTTCAACTGAAAAGCACATTTTACAGCTCTTACAAATGTAACTTTCAATAATCCTGCTGCCCCCTTTAAATCAAGAACACAGACACTAGAGACTAGAAACAGCAATTGACACTGCATGAAGCCATATAAAGAAA